>QKWP01001997.1:0-87324 GCA_003550325.1 Gigaspora rosea
ATAAATCACAGCTAAATGAACCTGCCATTTTCATAACTATAACTAGTGAATGTCAATTCACATCACATGTTCATATTAACGGCCGGCCTGCGTTACGCAGGCGTGAAACCACCGGCCAGCGCTAAGCCGCACAAACTCAACTGCTTACGGTGATCTCCCGGCGCAATATTATTTGCTATTTCCGGGAGCATAATCCATCAAATAAAATTAAACTCCGGTATATCAGACCGGACTATTCCAATTATAAGAAACATGCGTGCAATGCTTTTTGTTAAATGTTAGCCAAAATCCGTGTAAACTTGATGATTGATATATAATCACCTCTTTTTGTAAATCTTCATAAGTTATAGACATTCTCGATAGCACGTCAACACTTACGGTATTTGAGCGGGTAATACAAGCTCCTGGAGAGGTAATATACTAGGGTGGTTGAGGAAATAGCCAATCGGAGAGTGAAAATTTTGACTATTCCGGATCAGCCCGACGAAGAATTCGAACACACGTAAAAAAAAAAAAAAAAAGTGAAAATACGCAAAAACTAATGTTTAATTCATCTTGGTCACTAATTAAAAATGACGGGAATGAAATTTTACTTATATTAAGTACCCTATAGCCTCTAACGTTAAGGCCTTAACCCTAAATTTTTATCTCACACACTTACAAAATCGGATTTCCTTTTGTGGTTTGTATTACCCGCGCAAATAGTAAAATGGAGTACCCTAGCCATGGCAAAAAAAGTTCGGGTCACGTGATAACTGATAAAAATCTTTAAGTTTATTTAGATTAGGGTTAGGGTTAGGAAAAGGGTCAGGTTAAGAGAGTGCTATAGGTAAAATTACCTCCCCGGCATTTTTTGTTAGTGCACAGAAGGTTGTTTCTTATGAGGTTTGTCGAGAAATAAGCGATTTCTTCTAATTTTCTTTTGGAGCGAACGTTTGTTTTGAATTTTCCTGATCGTGTCACGTTACACCAAATTGGAAATCCTTATTGGTTAATTTACTGCAGATCGTCACATGACCCGAACTTTTTTTGCCATGGCTAGGGTACTCTAGTAAAATGCGTTAACGTGACGTGTTGGGCTTAGTAGTACCATCGTTAAAATAGCATGTAGCCTGTTAAAAATACATTAACGTGCCAAACAACACATTAACGTGTCGTATATTAAATTCAAATATATAACCGAATGAATTTGACTTCAATAAAGAAACACAATACAGTACAATAAAATAGAATGCAAGTAGAGAAGTTCCCTTCGATTTTACTTAAAGAAAAATAAAGGAAGTAAGCTAGTGTAATGCTGAAGAGTCCTTTATTTAAGTAAATCAGAAACTTATCTCCTAGTAACTATTAGAGTTAAACTGGTTAAACGTATACGCTCTCCCATCTTAATAGTTACAATATATATATATACTAATTTTTAACTGCATGTACGTCTAGAATGAGTGTCAGATTAAATTTTCGTTTTGCCTAAATAGAGAAATCGGTATCATAAGTTTTTGTTATAAATTTTACTAGGATTAATATATTTGTAGCCATGGTTACTGTAACCGTATTTTATAAAATTGTTAATAACTCAAAATTTTACTAGGGTAACCCCTGTTGTACTATTAACAAAAAATGCTCCTCTCGCGATTTTGTAGTAACCTTGATATTAACCCTATCCCTAACCAATCATGATTTAACCCTAACCCTAACTTTAATATTACCCTAACCCTAATCCTAACTATATTACATCTGGGCTTAGTTATGGACCTGGTTACAAAAAATTTATTGTAACCTATGGTTACAAATATATTAACCCATTTTACTATATAAAAAAACCCCTCTACGATATAAATGCTAAATTCATATTAGGTTTTGGATAAAATACTCAGGTTTTCGAAATTTAAATAGCATTCAGTAGTATCACCAGTAGTATACCGGTATGATGTTCCATACGGTTTTCCACTTCAGGAACAAAAAGAATATCCATTATTGCCATGATAACCGCAAAAGTTTTTTTTCTTGACCTAATAGATCATAATAACGGTATTGACCTATGGTATAAAGATATTAATTATAAGAATTTAATCTAATCTTGCATTGACATGATATCTAATCATCTGTTTTTTTTTTATTTTGATCAGTTTACTTTGTGCAAAATCCGATTCCAATCATTCTTATAAAAGATTATAATAATTCTGATATAATTAGTTTTCTCTAAGTGCATCTAACATAATTTTGTTTAGAGAGATAATCCATTCATAATTTTAGCCAGAAAAGACTGCATTTTAAGGAGGTAAACATTGAAGTTTCTCAATAACCACCTAATTAAATTTAATAAAAATCTTTTTTGTTAATTCTACGAATATGTAGAATTAAAATAAAAATAATTTATAAAATGTGGTAAGGTGGGTATCAAGAAAACTTCGCTCAAAGGTTTAAAAATTTTAAAAAACACTCAACTTGCTGCTGTAACAGATTCTTTCTTAACTTTGAATAAAGTTTTTTCAACACTCACTTGACCGAATTCGATTGTACATAAAAGAAATAAAAGAACATTTTGGAATTTAGTTCCACAGATCTGCCTACTCCACTGTATCATGTCTCATTACACATCCGTTCCTGTTTACCACCTTGCATGCCTTCTTCCCGATTAGAATAGGAACAACAATGCTGATCTTTTGGAGGGGGTATGCCGGATTTCCCACTTTTCATCAAAAATTCCAGAAAAACTGTGTCAAGCGAGAATATGGTAGCAGGTATACGGTTGAAAATGTTCTTGTAACCAAAAAACCTTAGAGAGAGTGTTGAAAAACTCATTTTTTCAGTTCACCGCCTAGCCAAGCTGGAATATCTTTGTTAACGAAAGAAAACTTTCACCAGAATTTCTTGTACCAAGGGCACCCACTGCCAGTTATCTTGCACAACTGACGCTTCTGGCTTGTGTGTTGAATATATAAAGGAGTCCCCTGAGAATAGGAAAAGGTTGACCTTTATAAAAACCAATATTAGTACCAGCTGCTTTGTCTTTTACTAAAAAATTTTTTGTTTTTCTTTTTCCAGCGATTTGTACAAGTGATCGTTGGAAAGAGTTTTTTTTAGAGTAATTATATTAATCATTTCTATCATTTTTAATTTGTCTAAAATCAATTTAAACATTAGTTTTTGTATATTTTCACTTTTTTCTTCTTTATGCATGTTTGAATTCTTCACCAGGCTGATCTGAAATAGTCAAAATTTGCACTCTATAATTGGCTATTTCCTTTTCAGAAGTTTGTATTACCTGCACAAATAAGTGAATACCTTTTTTTCTAAGATAGATCTTACTAAAAAAAGATAATCTCTAGTCAAAACTTTATGTAAACTATTTAAAAAAGCTTACAGCTTTTAGCACTTCTGTAAAAGTTTGAGCATGAACAAAAAAAAATACAGAAACTTTTCTGTTGATCAAATTAACAAATATGATTGGTCAATTTGTATATTAATATTTCTATCAGGTGTTACAAAAATTTTATATTTGAATTTTCTTTGTTCTATTTTTTGTACTGTATTAGTATTCCTTACTATATATGTTAGTGCTACAAGCTGTACATGAATTTGGACCATGGATCTTGGTCAAAGAGCACAAATATTGGTTTGGGACCACAGATCTTGGTTTGAAACTACAAATCTTGGTTTTAGACCATAATCATTTAGAATGTATAAATACAATAGTTGAACTTAGGAATCAATATAAGTTATAAGTTATATAGATATTATAGATATTAATATGATGATAAGATAAATAAATATAAGGCTGTTTGAAATTACAATTTTGTTTAACATTCTCTCCTGGCTCCAGAGTTTTCCTAAAATTAAACAGACCAATCAGAAAGTTTGTTGTATTTCAGGATTCCAATAAGTCACATGTTTATAAGTCAACCAATGATATTGTAATTATTTTTGCAATTTTAATATATTTGTTTAATTTGATTTCCCTTCCCCTGCTATACTTAAACTTCATACTGTAAGGGAATGTTAAAAGAAATTATAAATTCAACAGCCTAAAGCAAATATATTTCTTAATAACCCACTATCATTTATTCTAAATCCTCTAATGAATATCCATTTTGCATAACCTATACATGTAACTCAAGCTAATTTGGCCTCATATTAGCCAAGGGTCACTTTAATAAATGATAAACAAAATTTTAGCACATAGTATGTACAGTATGTACATACAGTACTGTACATATAGCAATTATGAGGCACATATAAAGATGGGCAAATCATAGTTTTTTCAAAAAATTCTGCATGTCACACACAAATCCCATACAGGATTGGAATACAAATTTCTAGGATTTTTATTTATTTGTCTAATAAAAAAACATGCAGAATTTATTATAAAAATTTATTTTATTGTTCAAATCAATTATTAAATCTTATTTATTCTAAATAAAACACTAATATGAATTTTTGCTTATATATAATATGGGTAAAATTTATATAAAGAATTCTTATAATATTTAAGTATAAAGAAATTTAATCTTATTGATTTTATATATATGAAATATTAAAATTTTACCTAATTCAGATTTGCCTAAATTTTTATAATTAAATTAAATAAATAATTAAATTAATCATTTTAATAAATAAAAATAAAATATAAAATAATATGCTTACCAATTTGATTTAAAAAAAATATATTTATAATAAAAATAACTCAGAGGTTATAAATTTAAAATATAATTTTGTATTTTTTATTTTTAATTTTTATATTTTTAATTTTATATTTATTGTATAAATGAATGACTTAATAGACTTTATATTTATTTATTTTATAGCATATAACTATAAAAATGTATTATATATATATAATAAATATATATGAAAAGATATATAGCAAAATAAATTCATATATATCGATGCATATCAAATGCCAATAGGTATTGGTCTAAATATGTTATCGCAGGCCAGATAATATGGTAATGCTAGCTGGATAATTTTATTTTGGGATCATATTAAAAATCCTACGCAGGCTCTAAAAAATCCCAGCATTATGCGCAGGATTATATGTGGATTACATGCATGCACATCTCTAGGTACATATCACTAGATTTGACATCTTTTGCTTCAGGTTCTGATTAACAGAAAGGGACATTTTTCATTTCTGGTAGGTGCTCAATGTGTTCATGTGATTCTTCAGATCTGTTGCATTTTGCAGAAGGTCGCTTTTAGTATTGTCTATATTTGTTAATTTAACTATCTCTATGAAAACTCAATACATGGAGATGTATGTATAAATATGAAATTACATGCGAGTAAGCATGGGTTTCATAATCAATGCACGGAAACTGATCATCCAAAAAATTTAATACACGTTATCACACAAAAAATTGAAATCCGTGCACTATCGTGTATAGTATTATATCCATATATTGATGTGTATTAATCTTAATGATCACATAATTTCTGTGCACTAATATGCACAATCGTTAAGATTCTTAACAATCATAATTTTCATGCACAGACATGCAAAATCGTTAAGATTCTTAATATTCATAATTTTCGTGCACTGATATACACAATGTTAAAATTCTTAATGATAATCATAATTTTTGTGCACTGTCGTGCACAAACATTAAGATTCTTAACAATCAAAATTTCAGTGCAACTAACATCACAATCATAACAATCATTAAGATTCCTTAAAGATCGATTTTAACAATCATTTCTGTACATGTTGTGATCATCACAATGTTAAGACTCCTTAACGATCATAATTTCAGTGCATTAATATCATGATTGTCACAATTGTTAAGATTCTTAATGATCATGATTTTTGTGCATGATATCACAATTGTCACATTTGTTAAGATAACGATCATAATTTCATGTACTAATGTGATGATCATTAAGACCTTAACAATCATAATTCCATGCATTAACGTGATGATCATTATGATTCTTAATGATTATAAATTCCGTGCATTGATGCGCACAAAAACATTCATTTTGTTGATTTTTTTGTTTTTTTTTTTGCACTTGACAATAATAATTTCTGTGCATTAACGCACACAAATTACATTTGATTTGTAAGCAATAAATATTTGATTTTTTTTGTTTACTTTTATAATTTTTATTATTTTCTTTATTTTTTATTTTTTTTTTACAACTCATTAATTTTTATATAATTTTTTTTTAGTTATTCTCATTGTTTTTAAACCATCCTTTAGAGTGTTTGTCTTGGAAGTTGCTCTTTTGGAATTACTATCATTTTTGGTGTATGTTTTTTTATTATTTTTGGTGGTACTACAGCTTTATTTTTTTACTATTATTTTTCTCTTATTTTTTATTACTTTCTGTATATTATTACATTTTAGTATCTCTCTTGAGTTATTGCCATTAGAGTTGCACAATCAGAGTTGTCCCTATTGGAGTTATTTCTAGATTAGTCATTTCGAATTTTTTTTAAACCTTTCATTTCGGTACTATAACTTTGTTTTTTTCAATATTATTAGTTGCTGGGTTATTTTTAAAGTTGATAGTTTTAGTAATTAGAAGTATTTTCTTATTCGGCATGTAAATTATTAAATTAAAGTATTTGTATTATAAAATTTAATTAATAAAATAATTAAAGCTAATTAATAAAATACAAAATTTAGTTAATAAAACTTAAAAAATTTAGGTAATAAAATTATAAAATTTAGTTAATAAAATAATGCATATACGATATATGTTATTATGTATGTATGTATAGATATATACTATTATATGTTACCTGCACGTAAATATACACGAGACAATGCACGAGAAAACACATTAAATTGCACGTTAGTACGTGCGCTGTTGCACGGAATCTGTGCCTTATTACGTGCTATAATGTGTTTTTCCATACATTGTCTCGTATAGATTTACGTGCAGGTAGTTCCATATCCAAACTTTTTTGTGTATTGCAGTATCATTCCGTGCTGCAATTTGTTATATGGTATAGGTTCTTCGAATTTTTGTTATATTTTTATAGATATTTAAAAGTTTGGATCTTGCTGAATTAGCTGAAGTTGATAAAGTTTGAGGAGAACCTATATCAGATTTTTTTTTTTTTTTTTTGGCACTACTACATTTGATGTTTTTTGCATTAACATAAAATGTTCTGTCTATGATTTCCATTTGTCAAACTACAAACATAATGAATTCCTATACATTAATGGTTGATTTAAGATGTTCAAATCTTGGATTAGTGTGTGAAAAAACTGTATTAATTGTGTAAGTACGATTAGACCAAAATATGATCACTTATGTGCATTTCGATTATAGAACTTTTGAACTTTCGGTATTCTCAATTGCAGATAGTTTTCCCTGTGGAGTTCTAACGAAAGATACTTTTAGGGGACATTTATTTGATTTCAAATCATTATCTTTAATTAGTGATATTGGCCGACCCTGGCCCTACCAGCCGGGACGGCGGCGGGCTGAGGGTCGACCCATACTTTCATGGGCTGGGGCCGGTTAGAGTAAATTAAAAAAATTTTCCCACTTGCTACAAGGTATATTGTTTGTCGTAGTTTCTTGTTCCGTGATTCGTAAGAGACCCGTTATTGTTAGTTAGCTAAAATTAAAAAAGAAAGTTCGAATTAGTAATTAACCCTTTTTATATAAATTGGTTAAGCCCCAAATTGTGATCCCATGACACGTGATACTGAAATTCAGAACCTGAAAGTCGATGTAAACTCAGGCGACTTGAATAGTAAAGAAGCTAATACAGAAGATATTAGTAGAAAGAATTAAAAGTAATAATAAGCATTAGTATTGTTAACAAACTCAAGCTCAAAAGTAATAAGAAATTAGAACCAGTATCGTGACTGCTGCAGTATTGGAAGACACCCTATTTTCGGACCAAATTAATGAGGCCTACCAATTGCAGAATTAGGGTGTAGAGGAAAGTTATTATTAGATTTAGTAGCCTTTGTGTTAGGTTTTTTGTGTATTGGCGATCTTGTTAGCCTGGTTTTCGGTGTTATACCATTTTTTACCGTCACAACGTGCTTGAATTCAGTGATCTGATTGTTTTATAAGACAGTGCGGCCCGGTCGACCGGAGTTACGATCAGTGGGAGAGCTTATAGGGTTTGCACCAATTTAGCTTCGATCGTGAACAAATAGTGCTTAAGGTTAAGTGATTTAAATCGATAAATAACACACATAATTTCGGGTATAAGGTTTCTCTTTATTACAATATAATTCAATACATCAGATTATTACCACAATACTAAGACTATTTACAATCGATCACAACTTGTCTCTCTTTCCTAGGCAGAATTAAACCTTTATATACTTATGAATTCGCCTGGAGACTTAAACTCCCTCCGAGAGTCTTTCCCTCCTTCCGGGAGTTCATAACTCCTTCCGAGAGTTCATAACTCCTTCCGAGAGTTCATAACTCTACGATCATTCCCATACTATCCTAAATAAGAAAATAATGGAATAAAATACAATACGTACTAATAAAATAATAATGTAATATAAAAAAATTTTTTAAGTCGTAACATCGGGCCGCACTATATTAGTTTCGGCCCCGACCCAAGGTTTTGTTATCGGCCCATATCACTATCTTTAATAATTAAATGAGTCGATGTTGTGACTGACTTCTAAGTAATTATTATTATTAAATAATTCCTAATTAATATTAAATATTTTTTAAATTTTATAAACAATTATTTTTTTAATACTTTTAGTTTATAACACCAGCATAACGTTAGGCACTATTTTTTCTTCAACAGAGTAGTATTCACCCCTTTTAAAGACTTCTTGCAATTTAGAGTCTTGTTCATTAAAATGGTACAAATAATATCATCTTATTGTCTTCATATCCGACAGGATACACACCAATTGCTTATACCGAAATTGACTTTGAGTCTTTTGTTCATTTTGTTTATCATGCTTGATTTTTACGATAGTGTCTAAATAACAGAGCATTGTTTTTTTTAGAAAAATTTTATTTCCTGAAAAGATCAATATCAATATATTCAATATATTCAATTCAAGTTATTAGTTTATTTATGAACCAAGGGCATTTTTATGTTTTATAAAAGTTGAGCAAGTACTATAAAATGCCGGTTTCATATTTAAGAAGGGTGCGGCTTTAACTTAAAAGAGAGCTTAGTCGGTTCTTTCCCTCACAGAGCTCTAGAATTGATAATCAAGACGGTTTTTTCTATTTTCTTCTGTCGAATCCTAAAACTTTGAATTCTTTCCACATTTGTTTATGTCAGTCAATTATTTTACTAACGATCAACCCTCCAGCGATCGTCAACATTGATTGCTAATAAACATCTATTAAGAAAAAAAATTCTGCACTAATCATACTCTGAAGCAAGCATCATTCTAAAGTCAAATCAATTTTTTGGTAAATTAATTCATGTATTGTGTAACTTGAGATCCAACGGTTAATTTAATCGCAAGTTTTGCACGGATCGAGTATGTACGTACCAGTTAATCAGATAAGTTCAAGAAACAGTCTTAATTTACTGCTAAGCATATACAGAACTGTGTGAAAATTAAACCTGATTGATCTGGTTATGCAAACCATCATAATATACCAATGGGTACGTATGTACTGTATATTTATTACGATATGTAATGGATTAAACAACAACAAATTCTTAATATAAATGTGATTCTACCAACTTATTTGTCACTAAGACTTATTTGAGATCTTTATCCTCCACTTTTATTTAAAACCATATCTAAAATAAACTGGACGAAAATTAAGCCTAAATGGTCATCCAAACCCACCAATAGATTAATACAGCTGCTATCAACTGGTCAAACTGCCTATTCATCACCACACCTTATCTCAAGATCTTTTCCCCGCTCCCAGGCCAATCAGAGTACTTGCTGAAAGTTGTCCCTTATATAATAGATAGATAGGGTTATTAATGATCTATAAGTAATTTAACTGAGCGGCTATCAAGCAACCAAAATTCAGCAGATCGACCAAAATCTCTACCAAGTAAAATTGTCCAGACGCTAATCTTGCTATTATATAGCTATACATATATATAGGTAATATTATTGCTTAATGCCGGCCTACTCTAATCCTAAATTTTGGCCGATCTGTTGTATTTTTGTTGCGCGAATAATTGGGATGTGCGATATTAAATATATGTTACCATATGATACTTAATATCATTTAGATGGTAACTTCAATTCCTACTTTTTCTTCTGAGACAGTGTCTATAAAAATAAAATTATAGCATTATAGAGTCAAATTTGCATTATTGTGATTAGCTACTAAAACACGATTCGCCAAGAGGAATCTGAAAATTATATTTTTATATTTATAGACACTGGTTCAAAAGATGGTATGCAGATAATCCGATATAATTACATATTTGTTTTGTGCACGAAAATAATTATCGCCCTTTTTTGAGTTTGTATCACTAGTACAAGTAAGTGCACAGCACACGCTTTAACAAATCCGCATTTTTAGCAATATATGGGATTTCCCATAGCAAAACAAGGCAATGGGATGATCACCTGATTTTTAGAAAATCACATTTGAAAATTGGCGTGTGATATTTTACCATAATGGTAACAAAGAAAAAAATTAAATTCGTATACAAAAAAAAATTATTCTTAATAACAGATAAGACAAGACTCTTAAGTAAATGATCAGCATAAAATCTCAAAATCTGATTGGTCCATCCACTGCTGTGGGAGCCCATATTTCCTTTTTTAGCCTATTTTTAGATATGTCGTGGTCCTATTTATTTAGATAATCGTAAGCAAATCCTTCATAACGATGCTGTATACATGCTATGTGAAACTTTAAATTTGTAAGATGTATAAAGGTCGTATTTGTTTAATAGATATACTAATATGACTCTATTTTACTCTCTTCAATGTATTGATGATTCTTTTATATTATAAAAAGCAAATTAGAATAAGGTAATAATATGCCCTGTATAATTTCCTCTATAGTACCGAACAATTTCCATCTTCTAACCTGAGGAAGATGGAAGCACAAAAAGTTGTTGAGAATATGGTGTGGAGAAAATAATAGAAAAAGAAATTTGTAATATGAGGATTGTTATTTAAATTTTGGGGAATGAATACTTTGAAGTCACCTTGCATAGTTGCTCGATTTTTAACGATGTAAATAATATATTATTTTTTTTGCTTACAGGTCCATTAGACAAACGGTTATTATCGTCTGTTATATCTTTATGTATATCTTCATGTATGTATTGAAATTAATTCGAGACTTTAGGTTTTTGTTACTAATAATTTAAATATTAACTTTTAAAAAACAGATTCGGTTTGAAAATTTGTTACAAATACGACTCTATCATATTAAATTATTAGGTGATACTTAGGATAATTATTTCCAGGTTAATTACTAACATGTGAGTATAACGATAAAGATCTTTTTATCATACACACGTACGAGCTCATACATGGAAGATCTTAAAAATTCCGGTCAGAATACATCAGAACCTTGGTCGGCTGGGCCGGAATTGATCCAAGAGTTTACTAACATCATTTATTAAATAAAACCTTCTGATAATTTCGCTATAATGTAGCGATCGGTTAACTGTGTAAAGTTCACTACCAAATTATTTTAGATCATGCGGAATGATTTTGATGTATGTCATTTCATTATGTTATTATAATTTAGAATGATGAAATGAATCGAAGCTCATTAAAACAAATCACATGACCTGAAATAAATTTGGGTGTAAATTTTACCTGAACCTGGTTGATCGGCTTAATTGGTTATTATATTTAATGCTGACCAGTTCCGATGAATTCCGACTAAAAAATCGACATCATACGTACAGTTAGGGTTTTGTTATATAATTACAATTTACATTACATGTAAGTTTAAATAACAGATAAGTTTCAGTAAATTAAATTTCACGTAATTTTCATTATGTCATACATAAAGCACCAGATTTACAAAGTGCGGCCAGTATTATTACATCAATCCGAAAATTTGATCGCAGAAACTAAATGTCGTGGTTAGAATTTTAATTACGTGAAACTTCAATTTACCGAATCTTACACAAAATTACACAAAGTTGCGTAAAATTACTGTAATTTTACATCCCTACGTACAGTACGTATTGTTATTACAAATGTACATTAATATGAAAGAGTAGAATAATCCAAAGTTCTATGCTGAGGCTTTTACTTAATAGCTGAATACTAGTTGCCATAGCGAACTTAGTAGTTATTTACGTTTATTTTCCTACAATAACTATGTTGCTCGCCTTCTATTTTAACGCAATCAATTACAGGAGGTATTCTTCCAACTTCTGAAATCTGCGTTACAAAAAAAAAAAAGAAAAGAGAAAAGAAAGAAAAAGAATAACATAATATTTTTATATTCGATAATATTCTAGAAAGTAAATATAAAGTCATTCCTATATACTAAAGGACAAAATAATTTTTTAATTAACTTTTTCGAATTTATACGTTCAAATTTCTAGAATGTGAGAATAATTAGTATAAGAATCTATCATAAATATTCCTTATCAGTTATCTAACCATTATATACGTGAAATTATCAGTTTGTAAGTATAAAACTCTTGTAACAATTTTATAAATCAACTGTTTAAAATCATTTATCATAAACAATGCCTTTTTACCCTTGATAAATTATTAGCAAGTATGTGAGGATCTTTTGTTTAATGCCAGATTAATATTTGCATAAAAAAATTTTTGCACAAAATCGTCAGGCATAAAATTTTCAGGATGTGAGTATAAGATAATTTAAATTGATTTTTCAAGAAATTTATAACTAACTATACACTTTCGAGTTAATAGAATGTGAGTATAAACTTATTAGTGCATAAAGTCGATTTATGAAGCAGTGACTCAAGAAGATTTATCATTTTCAAATTTATTATTATATTTATCTTTTATATTACAGTAAAAAGTGAGTACAAATTAATTTTAAGATCATTATTATACGAGAATTTACTGTGATAATCGATGCGTGTTAAGCAAGAGATTTACTGACAATAACAATCCTAATCCATCATAAAAACTAGGAAGTGTGTATAAATATTTTTTACATATGTTTGATAATATTGATAAAATAAATTCTTTGAATCAAACTTAATGAACACTTTTCTCAAATTTATTTCGTACATATTAAATTACTAGGAGGTGAGTGCTTAAATTTATTATACACTAGCTATACTAGCATGTAATACTTCTCTAATTGTCTCTATGTTCTTTAAATCATCAGAAAGTAGGTATAAACCATCGCAGAAATCATAATTTGTCTATAAGTAACATATATATTTACTTGATTAAATCAGCAGGGAGTGAGTATAGATTTTATTTCTGCCCAGTATTACGAGAGAATGATCCGTCCAATGTTCTTTTAAGCAGCAGTGTTGTTATATTAATCAGTGAGTGCAAATTTTATCTTAAATACGTGCAACAAAAGATTGTATAAAGCTAATTTTTACATTTTTAAACCTTTATTTTAAAATTTATCAAACAGAAAAATAATATTCATTCATGTAATGATTACTAGAATGTGAGTATTAGAATGAAAGATTCGTTTTTACGTTGTTTGACTAATTATATTATTAACCAAATCGATTACTTATGTTATATTAATAGTTTGTGAGTATAAAATACGTGATTAGAATGTTATACAATTTGGCCTCATGAATTGATTTTTATTTGTTATAATTAGACGGTAAATAAAATCAACTTATATAATTGATATTAAGCAAAATCGTAAAAAATAACTTTTGTCATCTTCAATTACAAGCATTAGCGGGTAAAAATTTACGTCAAAGTTTGGTCTCAAACTATCAATAGTATGATTCTAATGTCTCTTCATTAAATACCAGCTCGTAAATATTTTTTGGTTTTTGTATAGAGAGTTGTTACTAAATAATAAAATATTAATTATTTTAAATTTTAAAATCGTAAGGGAGTGAGTATAAAAATTCTTTATTAGAATTACTATATAAAAATTTTAAGTGATTTGCTATTATTATTTAACTATTAAACTTGTTATTAATATTTAAATAGGTTGTAAGCAAATTTTGATTTTAAATCAGAATACCGAGAAATTTAACATTAAATAAATATTTAAATTAGACCAACGAATAGCAGGTATTATAAGTTAGCCTAAATTCATTTATTAAGAGAATTTACTGTTAAATAATTAAAGAGGTCGTCTAAAGTGCTGTAGTATTTTACATATTACGTGATTTCAAATTTCAAATCGATAGCAAACAATTTACAAACTGCTTGGCTTTAGATGACCACGAATTGTGTTATGTAGTTATTAAAGTAAAAAATTATTCGTCATTGTTTGCTAGGATTTCTGTGGCTCAGACAGTTAATAAGGAAATTACGACGACGTATGTTTAAAATAACCGTTAAAATTCAAAAGTATTTTTAATAATTTTTTTCGTCATTGATTGGGTAGAGCACCTGTTAATCAGCAAATAACGACGTAAGTTTAAATGTTGAAATGAGAAACCTGAAAGCAAATATTTAAGTTTCACTATATAGGACTTATTCTGAAAATTGTGATATGTAAATTGCACCGATGGTTCGGTCATATTGATGAAACTAATACACTTACCGTATTTCAATGCGTATTGTTGCCAGGGATGTATTTCATAATATTTACATTTGGGCAATTTTGATATTTTGACATTTGGACAATGTCCAATTGTCCATAATAATTTAATTGACTTTCTTTTTATTAGACAAAAAAAATAATTTATTATAGTATTTGCGCGTATAATGCACATGTTTATTATTTCGAGATTCAGCCTGAATTATGCTTATCGTATTTTCGCGTAATAACGCACACCTGTGCGTTATTTTGAGTACCTGTGAGTTATTACGGGATGCACATGTGCGATATTTGGGATCAATATTGCCAATATTTAATAGACATGTGCGCTATACTTATATTTATTGTGCAAACTCTTAGGGATGCGTTATTTCAGTGTTATTTCGTGACGATTATTTTGAGTCAAATAAGCGATTTTTTTTTAAAAAAAGTGGCTTCTAATTTTGTGGAATTAAACATTTTAATTCATCTTAAAACATAATTCCATAATTGCATACTTATATTATGTTTTTAATATTATTGGATTCATATAATAAAATTATTGAACAATTGGACATATGTCCAATTAATATAATTGGCATATGTCCAATTAATTTCATAAATTTTATAAATTTTTGGGGCATTATCAAATAACTAATGTCCCAAAAAATTATATGAATAAATAGGACAAATTGGACATAGTCCAAATCTCCAAATGTCCGAAAATCCAATTAAATTTATTTGGACATTGCCCAATAACAACCCTGACTGTCGCAATTATTCAAGGATCAGTTCAATATAGAGAAATTTTAATTTTTACTTGCAGGTTTTGCTTTGCAGCATTCAAATAAAAGGTTACTTTCCCGTTAAATTCATCACGTTTCGAATAATAAAACTCGTTTATTATTAGCATGTAAATATAAATTCATTTATTAATGACTCGTATATCATATGAAATTCTCAATATTTATTTATCATAAATTAAATCAGTCCGTGAGTATAATTTTATTTTCAAACTAGATTACATTTAGAAATTTATCTTTGACTTATGATCAAATAATCATTGTAGTAAAATGTAAGTATAATAAAAAAAAAAACCAAAATAAATTCAATTCCAGTAAATTGCTTGCCATATTTGCCACATTGTAAGCATGATTTTCAAAATTAATGAGAGTTTATTATAAAAATTATCAGCAAGTACGAATCATTTAAGTTGCTATTTAAAAGAATTTTCTATTAAATAATGTGTCATTTAATTGATTTTCGTTTAAATCAGCGTGTAAGTATAAAGCTTGTTTTAAACTTAAATATGAAAATTCACTAAACTTAATATTTCTCTTATTTAAATTATCAGCGAGTAAGTGTAGCACGCATTTTTTAATTAAAGACTGTATTATTTGCTCACATGTTTGATTGAATTTTAGAATGTAAATATATAGCACATTTAAAATCCATTTATCAATGTAGACTTTAACAATTCACTCTTGCATAAATTAGCAGCAGCGAGTGAGTATAAAGCACATTAAAAATCCATTTATTAAAAGACTTTAATCATTTACTCATACCAATTGACAGCGAGTAAGTGTAAATTTGCTTTTTAATTGGATCAAAGTTTATTTTACTCACGTGTTTGAATTTTAGAACGTAAGTATTAGCACATTTAAAATCCATTAAATAATGTAGACTCTAACAATTAGCTCACACAAATTGATATCGAGTGAGTTTAAAGCGCATTTAAAATCCATTTATTAAATCGACCTTAATCATTTACTCTCACTGACCTACAGCGAGTAAGTGTAAATTTGTTTTTAATTGGCTTAACAGTTACTTTTATATTGTTTACTCACGTATTTGAATTTTAGAAGGTAAGCATATAGCACATTTAAAATCTACTTATTAACGTAGACTTTAACAATCACTCACACTAATTAACAGCGAGTAAGTATATAGACATTTAAAATCCATTTATTGAGTAGACCTTAATCATTTACTTACACTAATTGACAGCGAGTAAGTGTAAATTTGTTTTTTAAATGGCTAAAGAGTTACGTTTATATTGTTTACTCACGTTTTTGAATTTTAGAAGGTAAGCATATAGCACATTTAAAATCTATTTATAAACGTAGACTTTAACAATCACTCACACTAATTAACAGCGAGTAAGTATATAGACATTTAAAATCCATTTCTTGAGTAGACGTTAATCATTTATTTACACTAATTGACAGCAAGTAAGTGCAAATTTTATTTTTAATTAAGGCAATTTAATATATTATTCATTCACATGTTTGAATTTTAGAACGTAAGTATATAGTATACTTAAAATCTATTTATTAATGTATGCTTAATAATTCATTCACATAAATTGACAGAGAGTAAGTTCAAATAATTTATTCATTTTTGAAACTGATACTGTATATCACAACTAATATTTTATCATAATACTGATGATTTATATTTAATATCATAATTATTGGATTTAAATTTATTAATGAAATCACAGCAAGTATGTAAATTAAATTATATTGCTACTTACAATTAAATATTGCGATTCTAATTTATTTCTCAATCTAATTATTAGCGAACAAGGGTAAATTTTAAATTGACACCTGTTGCATTAAGAATGATTGATTTCAATAAATATATTAAAAGAATCTACTATGACTTGATTATTTTAGCCCGTAAGTTTGTGTATTTAAATTGCTAGCATGCAATCCAAAGCTTAGTTTAAATCCAATAGCCTATTATTGAATGATGAAACTAAATCGTTATTTTCATTAGCGAGTAAGTGCAAACATCGTTTATTAATATTCATTAAGACCTTTATTTAATATTTGCTAAATATTAACTTAGAATGTGAGTATAATGCAAGAAAATAAATTTATTATGAATTTAAATATTTTACTTGAATAACAATTTATGAATTAATAGCGAGTAAATATATTATAATTATTTGCTGTTGCTAAATTTATAAATTAATACAAATATATTAACAATTACTCATTTTAATTAGAGACAGGTAGATGCAAACATACTTAAACGAAAGATTTTTTTTATTAATTATTTACTCTTATTTATTAAATTTCCAGCCAGTAAGTAAATTTTTTTGCCTACTTTTTAAAACCAAGATTGTAATTAATATTTTATCATTTAAATATTAGAATGTAAATATTTAGATATTTATATTTTGTATTTAATCTTCAACATCAATTGCTACAAATTTATTACAATATAGGAAGTAAGTATAGAGTTGATTTGGAAACTAATTTACAAAAGAACTGTAATTAATTAATTAATTAATTTTATATAAATTGCTAGTAAGCAAGTGTAAGTTTAATTTGCACAACAAAACCACCATTTAATATATAAGTCATTTTAAGATAGAAAATAAATTACTACATTATTTAATAATAAAACAAATTATTAATTTGAATCGTCTTACTTTACAATTAGTTCGTAAGTATAAATAACGTTCATTTTATCTATTTTTAAATAATATATAATTAATCATGATTTTTTTATTTTTCTTGCATTAAACTACCAGCACGTAAGTATAAATTTCATCCTTAAATTTTTTGGCAAAGTATTTAATAATAATAATATATTTTTGATTATTTATTCATGCTCTAAATTATTAGCAACTTTACTTAAATATGCAAATTTGCAACCTTAATGCCAGTTACATTTATTTTGTATAAACTATATATTGCTTTATAGTTAATGGCTAGCAGCAGCATTAAAGTTGCAAATTTGCATGCTTCAGTAAAGAAGCAAATGTACATTGTTTAAATAATCATGCAAGTTCAAATATATATCTCTAATTAACTTTATCTATCGTTTTAAAGTAACAGGCAGTAAGTATACGTGTAATACTAAATTTAATGCCAAATACAGTCAGGCCTCCCTATAGTCACCATGTTGGTCGCACCTATTGTGGTGCTTGTATAGAGGTGTGATTATAAATAAAATACCTTGCCATAATAATGTGCCCATAGACCAATGAGTGTTTAATATAATATGTAGTTTTAACATATTAAATACTATTAAAATATTTAAAATGTTTAACAGTGAATAGCTATTGATCCAGTGACCCGATTTGGATAAAATGACTACCAGAGTGCTTGTCTCAATGAGACAATTCTATTGAGTCTACAACCGTCCAAATCTGATTAATAGATTAGGATTTTTCATTCAGGTGTTTAAATTTAATCAATTCTTAAACACATAAAGTGACACAAATTCTTAACGATCTCAGCAACTTGTGATCGGATTTTAACGATTTTGGGCTCATTAGAATCGTCTCATTGAGCAAACATTTTGGTAGTTGTTACATGCAAATCGGGTTATTGGATCAAAACTTATTTACTGTCAAACCTTTAAAAAGCTTTAATAGATAATTTTAAATATATATGAATATGAATATTGGCCAATTAGATTTTATAATCCGTATTTAGTTTGTTAAAAAAATCAAATTTTTATGGTGATAGTGATTATGACTATAATGAGATTTTTTACTATGTTTTAAGTCGTCACACAATATTGGGTGCTTAATAGAGGTGTGACTATATGGGATATGACTATAAGGAGGTCAGACTGCAATATGATATTGTTAAAATATTTATAAGTAATTTGACAGCAAGGTCATAATAAGCTGTCAAATGATAAAATGAATGTAGCAAGTTACTTTAAATAATATTAATTATTGTCTTATTTTAAAAATTATCAGACCGTAAGCATATAATTCATTTCTGTTTACCTTATTATGTTATGAATAAGCACTACACCTTCTGCTCATTTTTTTTAAATATCAGATTAGTGGAAATCAAAATGAGATCTTTAGACAAGTTATTCCCGCTAACCTGATACATATTTAAAAAAATGGGATAGAGAGTGTGGTGCTTATTTATGACAGAATACGATATTTCAACATCAGTATACTTATAAAATTTTTTATTAAATAAACTGGCTGAATTAGCATGTAAGAATTTTTTGAAGATTCATTTTTATATTTCAAAAACAAATAATCATCAATCAATAATATGACTCTAATTATAATTAAACTTTTATATATTAAATACTAGTGTGTAAGCATATATATATTATTATATATCAGGCAAAATATTTTATTTTAAAATAACATTAAATGTCTTTTAAAAACTTATTATAGAACGTGAGTATAAATTTAAGATTAATAAGTTAATTATTATAGCAACTTATGTCGAAATTGGCTTATGCGAAAATTCGCGCGTCACATTTACATCTATAGTATCTATCAAATTTCCATAAATATTTTATTAATAATACTATCTCTAAATCGAAAAAGGCTAACATAAGTCAATTTTAACCTAAATTGCTACAATCATGATAAAAATTTATGCCATGTAAAAGTTTTTTTAACAAACTACATTCAATTATTTATTCATAATACGATTATTAGAAGGTAAATAGATACGAACTTTTAAGTTTTTACATTAAATTACTATATACTATTTTATGTAATTAAAATTATCACTTAAATTAGCTCGTGAGTATAAACTTTTATGGTTGCTATTTTTAAATATATCTTGTACCAAAATATTAGTTTAATTAATATAAATCTAATTTAATTTTATTTATAATTATTAGAGTGTAAGTATTTCTAAGTCTTAATTTATAATATTACCGTTCAAAATACAACAATTTATTTGTTTATTAATTTAGCAAGTAAGTATAAGGATTTGTAACTTACTAAACTGTAAATTGATACTAACCAATATTATTATATTAATTAGACGGTAAAGTCAAGTTTTATTCGAGTAAAATATTTGTTGTAACATCATTGATATTATTTTTATTTCCAGCAAGAAGTACCAATCCAGATTTATTAAGAAATTATTTGTTATTATCAGTATTTTTCTAATTATTTTGATTAAAATAATTTATTCAATAGCAAGTGAGTCTTTAAAATTCATATTTAAATAGTTATCTCAAGAATTATTTATTATTTATACATTATATTTTAAACAATTTATATTTGAATTTATTTTATATAAGTACTGCCTTGTAAGTTTAAATTAATTAAAAAGAACTAACAATTTAAATTACTAATACATACAACTTAATTATATAAATCTAACAATTTAAAATACTAATACATACAACTTAATTATATAAATCTAAGGAAGTAAGTATTTTAGAAATATTAAAATATTTATCAAAAATATATTTCTAAAAATAATTTAATTATTAGAAGGTATGAATTTCTATACTTAAATTAAACATAAAATAATATAGTAAATTATTTGTTTAATTATTTAGGGTGTAAGAAAAATTTTAATCGCGTACTTGTTTTAAATATTCGCTATTAAATAATTTAATATTTATAACTGATAATACATATTTAATTTTAGAAAGTAAGCAAATATTTATTATTTTTTTAAGCAAATCATGTTAAAATAAAATCCAATTATATGATTTATATATTTGTAGCTCGTATGTATAAATATTGTTTCATTTACTTACTAATAAAAGTATATCAAAAAATTTTAATATTTATAACTGATAATACATATTTAATTTTAGAAAGTAAGTAAATATTTATTATTTATTTTAAGTAAAACATGTTAAAAATAAAAATCCAATTATATGATTTATATATTTGTAGCTCGTATGCATAAACCTTGTTTCATTTAACTAATACAAGTATTTCAAAATTTACTATTTTATAATAAATAATTATCTTCTATGTAATAAATTATTAGCATGTAAATATAAAGATATTTTTAAATTATATGCGAAGATTAAACAATACAATTCTAATGATTTATGCATAATTAAATTTATTAGCAAGTAAGTATTAGGTTATTTTTAGCTGCTACATCAACATCGAGCAATTATTAAAGCATTAAATTAATTATTTATTGTTAAATTAACAGAATGTAAGTATAATTATTAAAGGTTGTGAAGTTTATATTATATGTTAAACACTCATTAATTTAGCATATAAATATAACTAGTTTTAATATTTAAATTAAAATTGTCATATTTAAAAATACATTACAAAATAACATAATTTTATTATTTCTTTATAAATTACTAGAAAGTATATAAATTTATATTTATTATATTGAGAAGTTCGGCTATCATGCAATAAAACTCTAATATTTATATATTATATTAGAACACAGTAAGTGTAATATTCATTTTAACGAAACTAGATTGTTTATTCGTTTGTTCTAATAAATATATATTCTAAATTGCTAGACTGTAATTATAAAATTCATCTTACAGTTGTAATGTTGAAATTCTTAATTAAATTCTAATCTTAATTAATTATATTGATTACAGCATGTATGTATGCGTAACTTTTAAACTTACTAGATTCAGAAAATTGATTTACACACATTATATTTTTCTATTAGCATGTAAGTACAATACTATCTCTTTATTTTATGATATTTTACATCGAATAATTCAAAATTTATTTTACAATAGTCCGTGAGTATAAACTCCTATCTATTTAAATAAATATTATAATATAAATTATTTATTTGAATTCTAAATCAACAGTGAGTAAGTATGAAGTTAATTTTGAATCAGTAATCATTAGTTTATTAATACAAATATTTGCTAATTTACTAAATTAAAAGAGGGTAAGTGAAAAATCAATATTGTTGTATAGAAAAGCCTTCATAATAAAGCATATCGAAAATTCATATTAAATTACCAGCACGTAAGCGTGTAATTCGTTTTTTATAAATTTAATTAAGTCGATTGACAAAAAAGAGCTTATTTTAACGCATAAATTAACTAGTGAAAGTGGTTTGTAAGTATATTGCTTATTGCTTATTCTTATTTAACAAAACACGCTATTAAATAATGCTATTTTTTTTTATTTCTATGTTGAAGCGAGTGAGTTTAAAATTCCATTTTAAAATCAATCATTTTCGAAATGATATATTTTGATAATTAATTAATTAATGTCAATTATAATCAGAGTGTGAGTAATCCCTTTTAAAATGAACATTAAACAACTACATTATCAAATAACAATTACATAATTTTTGTTTTTCACATATTAAAGAACTAGCGAGTATACGTATGTATCATATTTATTTAAAATCAAAGGATTATCATACAGCTTTATTCATTTCCCATGTGTCAAATGATTAGAATGCAAGTATAAAATTCAATTTTTAAGAAGTCAGGTCTCACAAAAGATTTACATAATTATTTATTATTAGTTCGTGAGTTTTAAGTATATTTCTAAATCAATGTATTACATCATTGAATTTGGATATTAGTAATAATCATTTATTCACGTGTTTAATAGGCCGTAAGTATAGTGCTTATATGTATTATATAATATGATATGCTAAGGACTAACAAATTATGCATTAAGTTCCAGCAAGTAAGTATATAAAACTATCATTAAACTAAACATTAATTGATCACTAACAATTTAAATATACTTAATAGCAGCAGGTAAATATAATATTTGATTAATGATTGACGTATTAATGTTTTTTTTAAATTAATACATCAAAACTATATTATCAACTGATATTACTCTTATATTGGATTACAAGCTTGTAAGCATAAACCACTTTTTTTTAAAGTTAACACGACAAATTTATCCTTATGTAACTATTTGTTTTTGTATTTAATTACAGTAAAAAGAAGTCAGCATTAAGTTTAGTTTTTAAATCTGTAAATGCATAATTTACTATTGAGTGATATAATTTTTATTCATGATAAAGCAGTATTAGCATGTGAGTTTACTAACCATCTGAAGCTGCAAGTTGTTTATTATAAAATAATTCAAAAACATTAATTTACTTGAATGTTAATTAAAGGAGGTTAGTACCAAAATTCATTTTAAAATACAAACATCAACCAGGTTTTTTAATACAATAATGAGGCATATAATTTCTTCTGTAACAATTTATTAGCCCGTGAGTAAAAATTTCACTCTGTAAATTACAAATTCACACATGTCTGAAAATCAAATTTAAATTGCAATATTAAAATCAAAAGGACGTAAGTACCAAATTTATCTTAAATTATTAAAAATACTAAATAGTTATTTAATAATAAATCTTTTTCAATAATTCACATGTTTAAAGCGAGTAAGTAACCTATAAATCATAAAATAATATGGTTATTGCACCAAATTGCTAACTTGCATATTTAAATAAAAGGATGTGCGTATTAAAAATAAATATCAATTTATAAAAAAAAACAAACAAAATTCCATCAAAAGAATTCACTAACTAAAGTCAAAATAATTATTCTGGCATTACTCATTATTCATGTAATAAATTAAAAGGGAGTGAGTATCATCAAAGCTTGTTTAAAAAATAAATGTATCGACAAAAATTTATTATATACGAATTTCTATAATATTGTTATTTAATTCCAATCTTTTAATTCGCATATCAATAGACAAGAGTAAGTGTCAGATTCATTTTTAAAGATATAATGTTGGTTTTATTATTAAACAAATAAATTTATTTATTCGTTTAAAAATTAATAGGAGGTGATTATTAGATTTATATATGCATATATTACAGATAGTTATGCAGTTATGCTTATCATTTTTGCGATTTGTCCTAGCACGTGAGTATGAAGTTCATTTATATTGTTTATCTCGTAGTACATTACCAATATTTAATCTGCGTATTAAAATTAAAGGGAGTGAGTATCCAAGTTCATTATAGAGTAATTATTAGTCACAAAAGTATTCAACATTGTCTTATATGCTAATTAAAAGCGAGTGAGTATTCTGGTAACTTTAAGTGTATAGTCAAAATGGTTAGCTATAAAATTATTTAATAACCAATTTCATAAAGAGAGTGAGTATTTTCAAACTCTTAACAGACGGGTTTGGATTAAAATCCTAACAGAATCCAGATAAACAATCTTGACAAAAACTAATCAGAATTATAGCTAACATAATCTAATGTGTCTAACTTGTTAAGATTTTGATCCTATCTGGATTATGTTTGTCAGGATTTTATCCTAAATCCTAAGGCCCAAGGGCACAGCCCATGGTACAGATTAGCCTATGGGATCACAATTAAGTTTAACGCTCAGGTATAACGTGACCTGATCCAAAAATACGTGGTTTAATTATGCTCCCTTTTGCCTGTTATACAAACACCAAAAGGAAATGGCCAATTAGAGTTATAAAAATAAAAAATTGCTATAGCCAATAACTTTAAATTTCTTTTTGGAATTTGTATAATCGACAAATGCAATGAAGTTTGGGGAAAATCAATACCGATATTAAATGCTGGATACTAATGATAATTTTCCATAATACGTTAATTATGCCTCACACATGAACTTATCAGCTTGTGAGTATAAATCATATTGAAATTTATTCTAAAATTATGAACCTAAATGACAAACATCTTAATCATATATTAATTTAAAGGGAGTGAGTTCTAAGTTATCTAAATAGTATAGGGTTTTTACTAACGAACAAATCATCTAACTCTATATATTTATGTTATTAAAAATTTACAGAGAGTAAGTATCAGTTTTATTTCAAAATGCACACATATCTTGTAATTCTAATTATTTACTTTTTAAATAAAGAGTGTGAGTATTAAGTTCACTATGATATAGTGATACTTCAAGAATATTATGCAAATATTGCAATTTAATGTTTTCCTTGAATAAAATAAGCATTTTCAGTAAATTAGCTGTATTTTAATATCAATAACCAGCTAACATCTATTCACATACTGTATGAATTTTTAGAACAATTTCATATGCCAATTTGAACGTCAACAATTGCAACGATACAAATAGCAAGAAAAAAACGCGTGAGCATTGCATCTTTAATAACTAAATTTTTATGCAATAATTAATATTAATAATATATATGTATAATAGTATGCGATTATTCGGACCAGCTGGAAGAATATTTAGGAAGCAAAGAAATAGGAATTTTTGATTACACACAATTTAACAACTTGGAAAAGGTTGGATATGGTGGATTTTCAGTCGTATATTCTCTATGTTTGGAGGGAAAAAATATGCATTAAAAAGCTTAAACAATAATCTGTATATGGATGATAAGACATTTAAACAATTTAAACGTGAGGTAAATACATATTATTGATTGTATTAGGTTCTTACTGACCGAGAATAATAATATATCTAGAAAAACTTTGTTTGCAGATTAAAGTTCTTTATAAGGTTAAGCATCCAAATATAATTGAATTCTATGGAGCTTCAAAAGGTATAATTTTAATGACTGGGTCTATAAACCTTAATTTGTATGACTAAAAATATTGTAATAAATCTAGATCAATTGACGGGCAATTTTATGATGGTGTTACAATTTGCTAATGGCGGTAACTTACAAGAATATTTACAAACAAAAATAAATGCCAATCAGTATAAAATTTCATGGAATGAACTTATTAAAATTGCAAAAGAAATTACCTCTGGGCTAGATTATTTACATTCTAAGAAAATTATTCATCAAGATCTGGTGAGAATTAATTCTCGGACATTATATAATCACTCCTAATTTTGGTTCTAAAAATTGTTTTCTTTAAAATTTCTAGCACTCTATGAATGTTTTATTAAATGATGGGGTTGCTTTGATTACAGATTTTGGAGTGTCAAAGCAACTTGATGATAGCTCAAAAATCTCATCAGCTTCAGATTGTCATGGTCGGCCTGCATATATTGAACCAAAATGTTGCATTGATTCCAATTATAAGCGTAATGAAAAGTCTGATATCTATAGTCTTGGTGTATTATTTTGGGAACTTACAAGTGGGATTCAGCCATTTCATGATTTATCAAGTATTGTTATATACACAAAAATCGTGGCTAATGCAAGAGAAAAAGAAATTGCAAAAACACCTATAAATTACGTAAATCTTTACAAAAAATGCTGGGATACAGAGCCTCACAATCGTCCAACATTAAAAGAAATTTTAAAAGAGCTTGAAAAATTATCTGAAGAACGATCTGTCAAATTTATAAAAAATAAAATAAAGGTACTTAAACTCATGAAATATTCATTTAAGGTCTATTTTTTTGATTTTTAATTTGATGATTAAATCTTCAAATAGGCAAAAACCGGACAATAACTATTATAATTACCAGCTTTAAATTATACATATATATAGATTACCCAATTCATTTTTTGACTTTTTTTTTTACATATAATTTGTTCATTTCATTTATATTTAAATTTTGTTTGTACATCTCTCATATTTTATACAGAATTACAGAAGTTAATTTTTTGATATCAGTTATATAATAGAATATCCAAATCAGACCAGTAAATCATTATTAACATTATATATATATTTATACAAAATATTAATCAAAGTAACTAATCATGGTGGTTATTAAGTAAAAATATTATGTAACAAATAGCACATCCCTAACATATTAAATTGGCGTAGCGTATAAGCGCTAAGTAACGTGCAATCGCGTTAATTTGGCCAGAAATAAGCTTAATTCGGACCAAATTTCAAATTAACGCGTTTGTGTGCATTATTTCGCGCTAGTGTTCCTCACGGGCCGGGTTTTAACAAAAACCCGAATTCGAACCGGAAAACCGGTCCGGGTTCAAGTTTAAACCCATACCCGAATATTTGAAGCCCGACCCGAACAGGAACCAGTATAAGTAGTATATCAATTTGTGTGGAAAAAAAAAGATGTGTGTATGTACGTTATGATGGGCAAAATCGACCCAGCACAATCTGAATTCGGGCTGTGCTCAATTTCTATTTTCTATTTTTTCTATCTTTTTTATCTTTTTAATATATGCATACTATTTTTAGTAGATAGTATTATAATGGGGTCGATGTTCATGGTTCCCTTATATCTTTTAAATCCTTTTCATTAAAAGATACGAAAGAATTAAGTAAAGTGTAGGATGTAAAAGATTAAAAAATTTGTGGGATGTAAAAGAAATAAAGGAGTAATAAGAATCTTTTGTAGCATTTTAGTCTCTAAACAAAAGGTATATAAGAGCCTTAAGCTCGCTTAACAAAAAGGGATAACTCAGTTGAGTTAGACTTAGATAGTCAAGTCGAGTTAGACTTAGAAAGTCTCAACCTTCGAAATTCGAGTAGAAGTGTTAGCTCTAGACTTTACCCTTTCCAATTGTACTATTTTTGTTATAAATAAAACATATACTTATTTTGTCCCATAAGGAAATATTATCATCCCTATAAACTTGTTCGTTGTACTAGTTTTTCTTATCCCCATGATACCCAAACAATCTATCTTTGTAATTGATATAAACATAAAAGTAGATTAGTAATCAACCTCTTATATAGATAAATCCTATGAATACGCTATTGATTACCTCATTTATCCAACAATAATTGAACCACATGATCTTAATTGTCAATCTCCGACCACCACTAGCTGCCGTTGGAATATAGTCAGACTTACGATTGATGTAACAATCGAATTTACCTGAGACCCTAGAACCCGGAAGCCCAATCAGCAACCCAATAGCTCTTGTGTTGTGACCTTACTATACTTCTATCATCTCACTGAGGATATTAGCAGGAACCTTGAAACCTGGACCAAATCTTCTATGCCTCTTTCCACCTGCCAAATCAAGGAACTAGGAGTCTTGACTAATAGTTGTATAGAGTTTAGAATAGTTATAGGTATTATTAGAAAGTTTTAGGTTATGACCCCTGATTTACACTTTCACATACGTACAGAACTTTTACATTTAAATAGTGTAATAGCATAAAAGTTTGCTACAATTACTATTAATTACTAAACTTTATGTGCCGGCTCTACAAAGTTCTGTCAAATGTTATTCACATAACAAAAATTATATGTAATTTTGACTTCAAAAACTTATACAAATTTATGCAAACTTTTAGTAATATTCCAACCCTATATATGAAAGATATATATCTGATACATATAACACTAATAATCTTATCATTATATATATCAACAGGTTCTATGTTATTAAATTTTCAGTTGAATGTTTGGTGTGTTTAGTTTGTGCTAAAGCTTATGGAAAAGCTTTATGGAAAAGGCTCAATATTAACAAGAAATATAAAAGGCTCTAGATATAAAAAATAAAGATTTATAATAAATGTACTATACAAGATATGGTCAAGAATTTTTTTGGCTAGTTTAAAGATATATGTTTCAAGATTCTGTTCAAAAAAATCTTGATTTTAGTAATATTTGTTGTAGAAATTTCCAATATATTCATATTTTCGAAGGTGCTTGAAAACTTGACTTATAGTGGTATGTTAATATCTAAGTGTTTGCAATTTTCAAAATGATAAACTTTTTAAAAAAATTTTTATTTGCTAGTGAAGATGTTTTGAAAGCATTATGTTTCTATACTATATTTGATTTGAGATATTCATATTGATATAATATTTAATCATCTGATCTTAATTATATACGTGCATACATATGTATTGTATCAATTTATAGAATCTATTATACCAAAAATCATCATAAAAAAATCATTTTTATATAAAACAGATCAGTCTGGGTACTATCAGTCTGGTCTCTCTCATGACTCAGCCTGATCAGGCTCAAAAATTATAGTTCAGACCCGAACAAGGCTGGGTCTGGGTCAGGTCTGTGTCCTTAGTTCAGGTATAAGTATGGTACATATTACAGGTAAGTTTATTTTAAGATTAATAAAGGCTATTTAAAAAAAGTATATTAAAGAATCATATTATTACCTTATTAAATTACTTGTTGATAGTATTTAAAAAAGACATGTATATATATATATAATATTTAAAGCACTATAGTCTACCTTCCATAAATGCAACTCATAGGGACAAGCCTACAACATGCATTTAGAGAGGTTTGCATTTAGAGTGAGCCAATTAAATTGCAGCTTTAAAAATTTGATCATCAAGTTTATATAACTTCTACCAAAACTGTATAACCTATTTTAAATACTAAAATTTGATTGGCTACGTGCATTTAGGGAGGTTAGTGCAATATAAAATGTTATTCAAGAGAACGTGCATTTACAGAATATAGAACATGCATTTAGCACTAATAACATTTTACAGAATAGAAAAAAATGTGCATTTAGGGAGGTATTGCATTTATGGAGGTCTGACTGTAATATTATATCTAATTAGAGTTTATCTCAGATGAGTAATATATAATAGTAATATGATATAAAAAATAAAAGTAATAGCATAGTATTTTAGATCTTTACTTCTACATATATTGAATAACTAGACCTATCGTACTTATAAATCATATGGGCGGATTTTAGCTGATCTACGTGATAAAAAAAATGTTAATAAAAATGTGATCAGTGATATCTTAATGGTTACACTAATTTGATAAAAATAATCAGTGCAGCAATGTCGTCTAAACCTTTTAATTGTCTTTTATGTTCTAAAACTTATTCAACAAGGAGGTCTTTAATATCTCATGAAACAAAAAAACACACATGTAACCGTGTCGTACCTCACAGTTCTGGGTTTGAACTTCCCTCTAGTTGGTGCTTGTGCCAATTTCGGTCAGTTTTTCTTGCGAATGTAAAGTCCCGCCTTCATAGTCACCGAACGGCCCAAGGATTCAAACAGTTTACCATACACTGTCCTGAAAATCTTTTTTTTATGTGTTTCACCAAGAACCAGGCTTCGAATACCGGTTAACCCAGCGAAAGTATAAATGTATATATAAGGGAAAGGAGGGCTACCAAAAGATCGGCTATATTTTTGCGCACCCTGGCTGGGGAGAAAAAAAAACGAAAACAGGAAGTGAGGTTAAAGTAACAACTGAAAAGAAGGAACCTGAAACGCAACAAACGGTCGAAGCTGAGTTTGGGTTCTTTTGGGAAGAACGAGCAACTAAAGAAGAATATAATGAAGGAACTTATACATGGGCGTATGGACTTTTGAAGTTTACATTTGAAATTTGTAAGCGAAATATAGTTGTAGTCTGAATTTATTTTAGTTTAAAATTTATTGTTTTTTTAGAATAAGATAGAGGTGTTTCATTAATTTGATAATAAAGTTGTCTATTTTCATATGAACATATTTCATATGCTACAGACTTTAAAGAATTACCACCACCCATTGTTGTGCCGCCATAAAATAACTGAACATGGTTATGATTTTTTTTCTCGACACCTGAACATGAAAACCATCGTAGACTTAATTTTTTTGTTTTAAGATATTTTATAAATTTTGGAATATGGCATGCGAGTACGTGCATGTAAGGAGTAACGTCATCACGATGATATAGTCCTACTTGTAAAATTTTACCTTCTTTAGTTTCAATTGTTGGTCGGCAGAAATTTTTAACCCATTGTCGTGCTGAAGTTTCAAATTTAATGATATCATCATCTGTTAGATCACTCTTACGCATTGTTTGGTACAAAAAATAAAACTCATGCCAAAGTGTTTGTATATCCTTGCCTCTTTGACCCGGAACAAATAATTCAATTGGAAATTTTTCTAAAAGAACCAACTTATCGGGCCCCATTAGTGATGTCCAATGCCATTTTCCTTTTGAAGTTTCGGGTTCCTTAAATTTGAATACATTGATACCAAGAGAATGGATTGTTAACTCAACTTGCTCCCGAATTGTTGCAGTATTATTTTTTGATCGTCTATTAAATGCAGGTTCAGTTGATAATTCTAAGAAAAGGCATTCAAATAAAACATCTGTGATTCGAAGCATTACATGCAACTCATCTGGAATACAATGTTGATTTTCTAAAAAAGGTAAAAGGTTTGAATTTTTGCGACCCAAAGTATTACATGAATTTTCGTAATCTAAATCCATATTCCAACGATCAGTATTCTTGCAATTGCAGTATAAACAGAAATGAACAGCTGTTGGTCCTTTAATGCCAAGTACTAATGACATGAATTTCCAGTCAGAGCCAAACCAAAATTCAATTGGCCAATGATTATTATTCGAATCAGTAATTCCTTCAGTATTTAAAGTTAATAAATCTTCAATTAAAAAGCTAAAAGCTTGTTGAAGAGATTCATATTGTTCTATACCGCTATAAAGAAAAATACAATGTTGGTTTGATGGACTTAAAACTGCATCATGTTGATTTAATATGCAGGCAGTAAACATTACATGATTATGGTGTTTACCGACCTGCCGTCCATCACCACTTAATTTAATATGAACTACGTCCCCTACTTTTAATATTGCCAAATCTCCGTATGCTAATTTAGAAATTAAAACATTTAAAATGTCTTTAAGTAATCGATAAGCCCCATTAGGAGTTAAGGAATTTATTTGAACTGTGTGAACTGGAATTACATCATTCATAGTTTTTGTTATTTCATGTCGACATTTTTCAACCTCGTATTCACGCTCCATTTCGGGCATAACAGCTGCAAGTCGACGATATCCGTCACGAGAAACTAGAAGCTCATCACATGCTCGAACTGTTGAATCTAAAATTTGTAATTGGGGTTTTTTTAAATTTATGTCTTGAAATCTAATAGGTGATCCATTTACTCTTAATTCTACGTGTGCTAATTTTGAATCATAAAAATTATGTAAATTAAGTGCTGATTCAACTCTATTATAAATGTCAGAAGCTAAAGTTTGAAGTCTTTTTTTTTTTTGTGACTCGGATTTAAGTTGATGAAAAGGTTTATTTGTTTGAATTTGAACTTGACATTGGTTATCACTATTAATTCGTCTTTTTGCCAAACATTCAAGATCAAATCCAAAAAGTATTACACCAGAAAGCGCAGACTTGTTATTATTATATAATTTCTATTTACAAATACGTAGTAAGTATAATACTATATATACAATACTATATATACATGTAAGGTAATTATTAAATTATTAATACAAACTTGTAAAAATAAGGTCGCTACGTTACTCGCAGATCTATTGCTTGATACAGATTGTTTTTCTCCATTAGAACCGTCCCAAGTTAATGTATATATTACTTTGTCATTGGAATCATATTGGGTTTCGGCCATAATATCTATACCACGAATTTTAATACTAACTAAATATCCATTAGGGATTAAATAACAACTTCGCACTGTTTGTTTGACATTTGGCGGATAATAACCAAGACGAAAAATTTTATAAAGGTATTTTGTTTTTTTATTTCCATCAAATCTAGTTACATGAATGCTTGGATAGTTATCAACAACTTCTAAGGAATTGGTTTGTATATTTTTTTGTTGCTGAATTTCTTGAAGGGGGTAACGGGTTAAAGGATGACATTTTGGTAAGTTTTCAGTTGGCGAATATCGGGTTGAAGAAATACTTTGAAGTGTTTTTGAACTAGGCGGCATTTTGAGTCTTTAGGTACTACTAGCAATGCGAATTAACGTACATTCAACAAGGTGGTAATAAAACCCAAGTTGTTTTTATACTTGTATCGTTTGGTCGTTTTTGTTGTGTTGTTTGGCCGTTTACTTGTGCTGGGTTGTTTGGGTTTTTTTTTAGTGTTGTTTGGTCGCAGAAAGTTACTATTATTAAAAAAATAAATATATTTATTAAATATGTACTTCAAATTAACTATGTTGATTTAAATTCTACTTCTTCTAATTTTACTGGTGAAACCCCTCTCCACCTCATCTCCACCTCATCTCCACCTCATCTCCACCTCATCTCCAACGTCTAACCTTGGTTCTTAATTGGCTAGGAAAGATAGAATCTTGTTAATCGTTTGTTGAAGATCTTAATAATATAATTCGAAAACATCACACAAGCTATCTGATTGGTGTAATTTGTTATTTATTTTTTGAAAATCTTAATCACATTATTCACAGATATCACCCGGATCAGCCCAAATCCGCCCATATGTAGTGTTGTCATGGAAAAGCTTTGGTAATGTTGTTAGTTGAAATACTTAATTTAGTCAACTATTTAGGCAATTAGTATCTAAATATTTTGATATGGCATTATTTTTTTTCGAAATGTCAAAAGTCTAAATTTGCCTAAATGTTTAAATAGTTAACTAAATAAATACTATGTGACTAAATATCTAAATAGTTGACTAAATATAATACTATATGACTAAATGTAAGACTCTGTTTAATTATAGCACTTTGCAAAAAGTGTGACCCTGTGATTTACATGGTGATGATAGCAGAAAATTTTAATTCCCTATTGATCCTTATTTTCATCAAAAATGTCTATATCCAAAATTATTAAAATTCTTCAAGAATTGAAAATTGGCTAATTTTTCGTGACAACATGATCTGCAGAGATCACACATTTTTGCAAAGTGCAATAAGCTCTGGTATAGCTTTAAAACAACCAAAAAACTTTGTACATTGCTTTATATTATTTGTAAAACCTAATAACTTACAGTATTAAATAATAAAAATAGAATCTAATCAGGCACTAAATACAAAAAATAACTATAAAGATTTAGAATTCGATCATCGATTCTAAATGATTTTGAGGTTTCAGTTATCGATTTTGATTTTTAAATCGATTTGCATCTCTACTTCGTGATATTTATATACAGTTTCGTTACAATAGCAATGCAGGAACCTGAAACAGATGCTGCAGGATGATACTATGATTCTCTTTAGCTTTATGGCATATATTAGACATTTTTCTTATGCTTGTGTTTTCATGTAGTTTCTAATTTAGGATTTCGATAATATTTAGATATTTTAGCAGCCTAAATATTAAATGCCAAAATATTTCTACAAGCATAAAACAATTTCAGCTAACAATATTAAGCTTTGGACAGTAGTTTGGCCAATTTAGAAAATCTTGACAATTAAATAAAGTAAAATTACTTATCAGTTATAATAATCAATTTTAATTTTAACCAAAATATGTTTAGAATATAAAAAATATATATAATTATATAATTTGGGTTTTAGTAAGCAGTGCACCTGCACTGCAGTGCACCCCTTTTATGTTTCTCAAAATTTTACTAGGGTAACCCCTGCTGAATTTTTAACAAAAAATGATCCTCTCACAATTCTGCACTAATTTTAACCCTAATTCTAACTCTAACCCTAACCTAACCCTAATTCTAACTCTAATTATTATTTATATTTGTTGCTATGGGGTGCACAGTGGGTGCACTGTAGTGCAGAGTGTACTGCTTACTAAAATCCATATAATTTTGACAAATTTATTAATTATTAAAGCATGAACAAGCTTTGAACAATCTTTTATATTTGGACATTTTGGACATAGGCAAAATCAAAAAGTTTTTGGACAATTAAAATGTACAATACTGCTTATAAGTATAAACAAGTTATGCACCTGCTTATATACTGGAATTTTATTTTTTTAGTTTGATTTGCAATAGTATTATCATCTCAAAATGTTTAATGCTTAAATTAAATTTTTGAACTGTTTATTTAAGTAGATTTATGATTATTTTATTGTGTGATAAATTTTTATATTTCTTATACAAAAATGTGTCTTAGTAAATAGTTTTCATGTTAGTAATATTAAAAGTTGTAGTCTTAAAGTTTATTAACTTTTGAAATTTGTAATTTAATATCAAGTAGTACTGTAATAAGTTTAAAGTTGTAAATATGGTATATTTGTATTAGTTTTTTTAATTTGTTTTCTGGTTCTAAAGCAACTTGTTTGAAGTGTTATTTTAGTTGGATTTATAAATGTATTATAGTATTATAAGTATTTTTTTTTTGTAAGTTATAGGTTAAGATTTTATCAGAAATAATAGGGCCATAGTGGTAATCTTATTAATAATAATAGATAATTCTGATACATTTAAAAAATATAAGAAATTAAATTTTTATATATTACTTAGCAATAAAAATATATATATATAATATATGAGTATTTATATAACCTATTTGTAAAAAAAAATTTAGATTACCCCTGACAGTTTTAGACCTATACTATATAAAAATCATCTGGTTTATTGTTACTAATTTATTTAAACTTACTAATTAGAGTATTTAATAATTACAATTGACCATCTGATTGGTATATTTTTCATTATTTGAACTGGTTTTTAGACCAGTTCTGAATTAATTCTTAAAAGTCTAATTCAGATTTATATACTGAATTCTGGAATTATTACAATATGTTAATGTTATATTTTTAAAAAATGATCTATTCAACTTTTAGTTTTAATTCAGAGATAAATAACATCTCTAGATTATAAAAAAAATAAATGCATTGCAATTAACTTTATTAAGAATCTATAATTTAAAATAAAATAACTTCCAAATTATATAATTTTATTATATATAATTTGATAAATATAAATTTATTTTTTTATCAGTATGTATTAAATAATGCATGTTTCTTTGTATAATATAATTGTTAATAATTTATAATTAGCATTTTTTACTAATATAAATGCTCTAAATAGAAATAATGCCAGTACCATATTAAATAACAAGTGTTTTTTGTACAATATACGATTGTAGATAGTATTCTTTTCTAATGCAATGCTATAATTTGATCTGTATAATTATTTAATAAAGTTCTAATCTTTCTTTTTTTTTAATTCAATAATTCTACTTTTTTTGTTTATTAAGAACAATAACTATTGCTACAATATAGTAAGTACAAATAATCATTAAAACATTCTACTATAAAAAGAAATTTTCCTAGTAATAAATACCCAAAGTGATTTGCTATAACAACATTTTGTCTTAATTAAAAGTACTCTAATTTGCTAAAGCTTTTGTATATCTAAAAATATGCCCTCTTATTATTTTGTATACAATATAAAGATCCTTTTTCTTGTTTTTAAAATTTTTCCTTTTCACAAAGAGCACATAAAAAAAGAGGAAAAGTAAAAAAATCACAATAAAAGTAAATACAAATTACAAAAGAAATAAAAAAAGGAAAAAACAAAAAAACAAAAGATGACAAATACAAAAAAGAATAGAAAAAAAGAAAAAAAAACAAAAAAAAAACAACAAAAAGAAAAAACAAAAGAAATACAGTCTGACCTCTCTATAGTCACACCCTATATAGTCACACCTCTATATAAGCACCTAATATTGTGCGACAGACTTAAAATATAGTAAAAACCTCATTATAGTCACAAATAACCTATAATCACTATCACAAAAAAATTTTGATTTTTCATCAATTTTATTAATAAAAAACCCTCGTTATAATCACAAATTTTGATAAATATATAGATTATAATATCTGATTGGCCAATATTTATATTTATGTTTATTTAAAATATTCTATTAAAAATTCTTAAAGGTTTGACAACAAATAACTTTTGATACAGTCATCCGATTTGGATGAAACAGCTACCAAAATGTTCATCTCGATGAGATGATTCTAATGAGCCTAAGATCGCTAAAATCCAATTACAGGCTCCTGTGATTGTTAAGGATTTGTGTCATTTCATATATTTAAGAATTGATTAAATGTAAAATCTAAATAAAATATCCTTAATGATCTTAGCATTTTGTAGCTAAATTTGGACAATTTTAGACTCTTTAGAATTGACTCATTGAGTCAAACACATGTCATTTTATCCAAATTGGGCCAATGGATCAAAGTTTTTTACTATCAAACATTTTAAATTTTTTAATAGTATTTCAAATATTCGCAAAAATATTATTTATTTGTCTTTGGTCATGTGACCATAGCAAGGTATTTTATTTATAGTCACACCTCTATATACAATCACCAAAATAGGGCGCGACCAACTTGTGATTATAGAGAGGTCTGACTGTATTAAAACTAATTTAGACAATAATAAAAAATCAGATTAAAAAATACATAATCTTTTAAATTTAGCTCTACTCTAAATTTAGTCCAAATTATATATCTGATATATAATTATATTTAGAGTAAAGTTAACCTTGCAAAAATTTTCTAGAAAGGTCTTCATTTGATTAATACATTCCCTGTTCTACACATAAGTAGCTATATAATTTCTTGTGACTTCTGTTCCCAATTTGAAATGCAGTTCTTTTGAAAGAATAAGCTAAATTTTCTAATTTTATTATGGTAAAAAAATTATTTTAAAAACTCCAAGAAAAGCAAAAATAGTAGTGATAATTTTTAAATTTTCTAAAGAGTATATTAAAAAACATATTTGCTATTCTCCTTGTAAGCTATATACAAAGAACTAGAGTTAATATCTCTATTCAGATTTATATATCCAGATATATACTATGTCATATGATATAACATGACATAGTGTTTATAGTATTTTTATATCTGAATATAAATAAATCTGGATTTAAATTTAAATCTGGATATATACTATAATAAAACCAGATTAATCCAGATATAAAAAATATATCTGGATAGAAGTATTAACTCTACAAAAAACTTAAGACTTATTTCTCTAAAATTTTGTAAAAAATGTACCACCTCTTCTAGTTATTTTGTATACTAAAATATTGGTTTGTATGCCAAATATTTGAGAGAGTTCTAATAGGATAAAAGATACAAGAACTCTTTATAAAACTATTACTTTGTAGTACTTCTTTTTTTGATCTAGCAAATTTTTTGTTCTTTAGTTTGTAGAAAAATTTGGTACGAGTGATTGTCAGAAAGAGTTTTTGATTAGTCTAATCTATCTAGTTATTATTAATATATATTATTAATAATAAAATTGCATATTAATTTTGTTAAAATTACTAATAATAAAAGTTATTTATTTTGTAAAAATTAAAGCAGTATATTTGTTTTATAAATATAGGTTTGCCTTTTTTGATTCCTTAAACTGTAATCTAGGCCAATTAGTCTAGATTTTTTAGAAACTTTTATAATTTTTTAAATAAAATAAAATTTTATTAATAATAAGAGGTATACTTTATTTATAAAATATTTTTTAAAATATACAAGTCACTCTCATTATAGTGAACACTCAATATAGTGAAAATTGGCTATAGTAAAGAATTTTTATAAAACAGAATTATTATTACTATAACAAAAGGCTCTCGATATATAAAATAATTGTTACTTCTAATACAAGTCTTAATTTTTATAAGCAAATCACAAAAATGCAATAATAAAAACTATAATCCTTTATATATGCTATAATATTGTAATAAAAACTATAGCTTTAAAAGAACCCTGAAGAACTCTGATACAACTCAAATCTAAGTTTGTATAAAATAGAGCAAAATTTGAAAATTTACTATATAAAAATGCAACATTTGATGAATTTCTATACAAAATTTCTTTTTAAAATCATCTGAGTTGTATTAGAGTTCTTTGGGTTCTGCTTTAAACCTAATATTTATAGAGTTTGCCAAAAAATTATTAATTTTTTTGTTAAAAATTTTTCTAAATTTGTTTATTTTTAGCTTATAAGCAACTTAATTACTAATTTGGATATAATCCACAGAATTTCTATATTAGAATTTGGGGCAAAGTCATATGAAATTTTTGTATACTGAAATCTGATCATTATACAATAAAAGTATTTTTTATCAAGTTAATTGCCAAAGTCAAATAATTAAAAGTTGTAGAGCTCACTAAAATGCACCTAATATGATTATATCATTCAAATTGGCCTAATAGAGACTGAGATATTACTAAAAAAACTGTTGACTAACTATATAAAATTTTTATAAAAATTTATATAGTCAGCTAATTGTTTTTTAGTAACATCTTAGTCTTTGCTAGGCCAATTTGAATAATATAATCACTATTAGATGCATCTCAGTGAGCTTTACAACTTTCAATTATTTGATTTGGCTATTAATTTGATAAAAAAAAATTTTATTGTATGCTGCTCAGATTCCAGCATATAATAAAAATTTATATTGTACTTATTACCAAAATTTACTATTGTTCCCAATATAGTAATACTGTGATCCTATTTGGATTATTAATTAAGCTCATATTAGCCAATTTGGTTTAACCCAAAATCAACCAACTAAAATCAAGAATTATACACAAAAATTTATTACAAAGTGAATTTTTATAATTAAGTACATAGAAAATTACAAAATTCATATATTTAATTATAAGCCAAAAATAAATTAAAAAGGCTATTTTTTGAATTTAGCTTTTAAAATTACTTTTGATAGTTAACAACCTATCAAACAATGCCCAACCCATTATAAAACGCCTAAATATTTTAATAAGCAGTAAAAGTTCTTTCTTTCTATAGCTTTGTATAGTTCTTTTATTGAGTTTTATTAGTTTTTTTAACTTGTTTAGATCTCAAAAAAGCTCTTTTGTTAGTTGTACCAAGTATTTCATTTGTTGTTTTCAATATCACTTAGGAGCAAATTTTATGTAACAGTTTATCAAAAAAGGCCTAAAAAATCAAATCAGCTAATATGTTTTTCCTATGATATAAAATTAAATACACCTATAATATAATTCTTATTTTAAATATTATTAAAAAAATTAAATATTTTAAGTTTTAAAAAAGTAGATTATAAGCATATTTATAGCAATTTTAGACAAATTTGTTTGAATTCGTTTACAGTTTAAAGGATAATATTTACAATTCAAAAACAGTTTACTTATTAGAAGTTTGCTATTTATCACCACCGATGATCATCACCGGTGTTCAATTTACCAATTAAAATTCAGGATCAGGTGTAACATGTAGATCAATTTTTGTGTAACAAAAACAAAAAATTTTTAAAAAATTCCTAAAATTGCTTCTAACCTAAAATTTTGCCTATGAAACTACTTTTTTTTATGCAAAAAAAAAAATTCCCTATAAAATTTTGGTATAAACTATACCCCCTGCCCCATCCCAGTTCTCACTCTTACCCTAATATTAAAAAGATTTAATTTTTATTTAGTTTGTTTTGTTTATTTTGTTTTATGCATTGTAGATCACCGGTAATGATCACCAGTGGTGATTTGTAGTAATTTTCTACTTATTATTGTTACAATTACTATAAAAACTAGTACTTTATATTTATATAGCCTTACTATATATAAATTTTCTAATAAGTTAACTTAGACCATTAAATTTAAATATTTCTTCTTTATGATTTAACTGTTTTTTTCTTTTTAAAGTACCTGCTTGAGCATAGGTTTTATTCAGTTTACTTTTTAGAAATTATACTTGAATAAGAGTACAACTTACTATATATAATTTTTGGTATTTAATTTAAGTAGTTTACCCAAAGATTCTACACTAGTGCCATACAGTGTTGGAAATCTTATTTTTTCTTATGAGAACATAACTTTTAATTTGAGAACATTTGCAAAATTTAAAATGTTCTCTATTAAATTTTTTTTGAGAACATTAAGTTTAAAAAATATGTTCTCTATGTAACTATATAAAGTAATAAAAATTATTTTATTAATATAGAGGTTTAAAATAATTTAGTTTATAAATATATAATTGTTAGTTAGTTGAATAAAAAATAATTTAGTTATTCTCAAATTACAAAAAAATTTTTGATTATATAATTTATTGATTTATTCATTCCAATTTTATAAAGTTTTTTTTAGTTTATTAAATTAGCATTTTTTTTTATACTGTAATTTGTACAGTATATTTATTTTTTTTTATAAATATTTATATAAAGAGTAAATTTATTTATCACCTCATGTGATGCACCTTATATGTTACTCTTACAATTAAATTTCAAGATCAGGTGTAATGTTACATGATCAAAAAATTCAAAACAAATGTTTGTTTGGTCAAAAATCGTCTATAACTTAAAATTGAGTATATGAAACTACTCTTAGGATTATAACAAAAAATTCCTTGCAAAATTTTACTATAAAACCCTCCTCTCACCAATATACACAATCTATACCTTACTCTAACTCTAACTAATAAAAAAATGGGTTATTTTAATTGTTTTGATTTTACTGTACATTACACCTGATTTTATGATCTGTGACAGGTGCAACAACATTGCATGTACGATGTATAAATTATTTCTTATATAAATAGTTTTTATTTTTATTTTTATTTTATAATTTTAGTTAAATAAATTATATTTTTTATTATTTTATCATTAATAATTTTTAAATATATTAATTAAAAATAAAAATTAAAAAATAATAATAACTAAAAGAAGTATAAAGGTATCATAGTATGAGAGAAAGAATGAAAAAGAAAAATAAGTGTAAGAAAAAGAGAGTGTGAATGAGAATGAGAAAGAGAAAAAGATAGAGAGAAGAAAAAAAAAGAGAAAATGAAAAAGAGAGAAAGAAAAATTTTTACTATTTGAGAACATAAAAAAATTTTTGAGAACATTAAATTACATAAATAAGTTTTAATAAGAACATAAATTTCAAACTAGATTTTTAACACTGGCGCCATACCTGCAATCCAATTACAGAAATTTCCCTCTGACCCTCTGCTTCTTAACTAATCTCAACTTTTACTAGGTTAATTTCCTCAAGATTCAAAAATAGTGTAGAGAATTCTGAACCATACTTTACCTGTTCAATAAATTCAATACAATATCTCTTTTTATATGCATTCCTTATTGTCTATATATAGTAGCTGTTAATTATGAATCAAAAGAAGTTAGTAAATTTGTTCAATTTGGTGCTAATACTATTAAATATAGTTTTCTTACTAGCAAATTTGATGTCAAAATGGACTCAGCAATAATTTATTCTTTTCAATCTTATAAGTTTTGATATTGGTCCCTTTGGGTACAAATATTAAACTACAGTCTACCTATTTTGTATTGGGTCTCTTTAAATTTTTTAAATCTAGAAAAATAATGATTGAAACTACTAATATTGACTATAATTAAATCTCTATAAATGTGACAAGCCTAAAATATGCATTTAAAGAGATATTGCATTTAGAAAGAGCCAATTAAATTGTAGCTTTAAAAATTTGATTAATGGGTTTGGTAACTTTTACTAAAAACTATATAATCTATCTTAAATACTTAAATTTAATTGACTATATGCATTTAGAAAGATAGATTAATATAGAAATTTTTTGAAAAAAAGTGCATTTACAAAATATAGAACATGTATTTGGCAAAAGTTTTTTCTAACTTTTTTCTTCAAAGTTATTAATAATTTCTCATTAACTGCTTGTTTCTCTTCTTATACTACTTTTTTAGCACTATCACTAACAGCATTTATTAAAACTTTTCTTATAATTTCTTATAAACAAGACAAAAGCATGCATTTATAAAAGTTGCATTTATAGAAGTCTAACTACCAAAATGCTCATTTCAATGAGATGATTCTAACAAGCCCAAAATTGTTAAAATCCAATTACAGAATCCCAAGATCATTTAATTTTTGTATAATTTTAATAGTAATTTTTAGAATTACTAATTAATTTCTTTAATATTGAATAGCTTCTGATCCACTAGCATTTTTGAATGATCTCACTGCCAAAATATCATCTCAGTGAGATGATTCTAACAAGCCCAAAATCATTAAAATCCAATTGCAGGATCTCAAGTCATTAAGGATCCGTATTATGCAGACAATTATTCAATAAATTAGTTTTTATATATAAAACTAGTGCGACAGGTAGTGCTTCACACTACCCATCTTATACAAAAATTTATAGTTATTATAGTTTATAATTTATATGCAAAAAAATTATTACTAAACTTGCTAATACAATATATACTAGTTAAAATTGAATTGGTTTATATTAAATATTATAATTCTACTATAATTACATTTTTATTAAACTATTATTTTAGTAACTAAGTATTCATTAAAGTTTACCATATGTTTTAAAAAAAAAAGCTACAAAAAAACATGAGAGTAGCTTATTTTCAAATTGTTAAATTTTTTGAAAATTGAAAATAGTACTAATAAAAAGTTGACCAAATACCAGAAAAATTTTACTATAGTTGTATTTTGATGTTTTGAACAACTTTACTTAATGGACTTTTGAGATTTACTTAGTAAATTTTGGATTTTTATATGTAGCAACTGCTTACAATTTCTTTAAAAATTTTTAAAAAACAAGGAGTAGCTTCTTTTGGAGATAACTTACATACAGTAGTTTGCATTAACATTATAGAATTATTGTAAAATATTTTGTTACAAAACTTATTTAATAATAATAATATATTGTTAAGTAAGTTTGTATTAAAATTTTTATAATTTTAAGTATTGTAAAAAAATTTTATTACAGGACTTACCACTTTAATAATCATAGCATATAATTGAGTTTGCATTAGAATTCATGATTTCTATAGTAAGTTGCTGTATTCAAATTATTTATTATATTCTAGTAATTGTTAATTCTTTTCATAAGCTTTTATAAAAAATTTATTAAAACTTTACTCATTACTTACTATTCTACTAATTATAGTATGTAGTTAGTACAGAAATTTTTATAATAAAAAAACTTTACTAAGCTTATCACTATTTCAATGTTACATAATATGTAGTCAAAGTTAAGTTAGTTTGTATTGGATTTATTATCATTTCTGTAATAAGTTACTATAAAAATTTTGCTACATACTTACTCATTATTTCAGTAATCACAGTATATGATTAAGTTAGGTTTATTAAAATTATTATGAATTTTATTAATTATTGTTAAATCAATATTTGAAAAATGTAATTTCTATTGCAACTTGTAAAAAATTAGTACAGATTTTACTTTTCAGTATATAGTTAAGGCTGAATTGATTTGCAATTAAAGTTGAACCAGTATGTATTGGAATATTGTATTATCTGTGTAGTTAAGTTGAATTAGCTTATATTGGAATTATGTAATTTCTATTATAAGTTGTTGCAAAAAATTTTGTTACAGAGCTTGCTCAATATTCTGTTAACTAAATTATTATTATTGTTTCTATACTGTTAAGGCTGAATTAGTTCTGTCTTGAATTTATTACAATTTCTATTACAACTTGCTTAAATAATTATGTTATAAAATTTCTTGCTGCTTCAGTAACTGCTTATATTAATACTAAAATTTTGTGATTTCTATTATAAGTTGCTATAAAAAATTTTGTTATAAAACTTGCTTGCTATTCAGTAACACATAATATAAACTATCATATTGCTAAAAAAAATTTCATAAAAACTTACTTGCTATTCTGGTAGCATAGTGTGTTATGAAATATAATTAGTAAAATTATCAAAATATTTATTGTAAGTTATTGTAAAAAATTTTGTCATGAGCTACTATAAAAATTCTGCTGTAAATTTAAAGTTAGTATTGGAATAATTATGATTTCAGTCATAAGTTACTGCAAAAATTCTGTTATAGGACTTACTTGCTATTCCAGTAATCATATTATATAGTTATTACTCTTTTTTTGATTTAGTTAGATTGATGAATTTTGTAGATTTTTTCTTTTTTTGTTTGTGAATCATAAATTTATGAGTTCTATATATTTATAAATTCTGAATATAATAATTATTTTAATTGTTAGCTATTTATTTTGTTTTGATAAAAAATAACTAATAACTACAAATAATTATTATATACAGGATATATTTATATATAAGACCCATGAATTCGCAACAGATAAAAAAAAATTGTAAAATTCATCAATTCAATTAAATTAAAAAGAGTAATAAATTGAATTGGTTTATATTGTAATTATCAAAATTTTCATGTAATTAAGATTTGGTTAGTTCAATTTGAAATTATTGTAATATTGAGTTGCTGTAATGTCATATTAAAATTATTGTAATTTCTATTGAGTTGTAAAAAATTGGCTACAAAACTTTATATTAGTAACAGGTAAGTTTGTTTACATTAAAATTTCAAACCTTTATTATAAGTTATTGAAAAAATTGAAACAGAACTTACTTGCTATTCTAGTGATCACAGTATATAATTGAGTTTAGTCAGAATTTTAAGCAACTAAAGCTTAGTTTATATTGAAATTATTGTAATTTCTATTATAAACACTAAAAAATTTTGTCACAAAACTTATTTGTTATTCTAGTGGTCATGAGTGAGTTGGTTTGTACTTAAATTTTTATAATTTCTATTGCAAATTATTGTGTTTTGCTATTCAGTAACCAGAAAATGTTGTTGAAGTTGAGCTAATTTAGTTTGCTAAAATTATTGTAATTACTATAAGAAAGTTTGTTAACAAATTCACTTTCTATTTCATTAGTATTTCAATGATATATTAGTATAGAGTATATTTGAATATTCTACATACAATGAATCAGTGATAGTAAATGATCTGATCATTTGCCTATTTTGCAAATAATCTGAAATAACTTCAGAATAAATGGTTATTATAGTTATTTAAATTCTGGGTCATTTAAAAATTACTCATGACTAAATAACTCAGATCATTTGGAAATGCCCTGGCTATTTAAGAATGGCCTGAGTCATTTGCAATTAGTGGGTTATTTAAAGTTTTATTAGAAAATTAAAAAAATAGTTAACTTATATTTTTTTAACAGTTTTATTAAATAAATACTTATAAATTGTATTTATTAAGTATTTAGTGCTCTTTAAGTATTTATTTGTATTTAAAATAAATAGTTATTTTATTGTTAAAATATAATATAACTTGAATCCTAATTTTAATAATTATTTTATAAATAATTTATAAATATATAAATTTATAATAAAATTATTTAAATCTAATGTTTTTAAATTGCTATATAATAGATAATATTAAATAATTGTTTAATTTTAGCACTTAGGTTAAATAAGTAATTAATTTAAATACTTTTTAAATACCATTGTTACAGTAGGAAGGCCTTCTTTAACTCCTTACTATAACAATGACATGGCTACAGGGATCCTTTATCAGTTTATAGCAGTGTCCAAGAGGTAGGTATAATTCCTTAGTCTGTAAGAAATTATACTCTTCTCTAAGGGCAGTTCGGTATAGAACAACAAGAGATAATAGACAGTTTATTAATTTAACAAGAGGGCTTCCAAGGTGTTTGATCCTTAGTAATCCCAAGAGTTTATTAATAATAAGAGAGGAGGATAATAATAAAAAGGTAAAAATAAAATACAATGTCTGGATCTATTCTAGTCTACCTTGACTAAGGGAAATTCTGTGCCTTTAAATACATTTTAGAATAAGCGCTATAAGAATTAATTTACAAGAGCAACATAAGCGATATAAGTGTTATAAACGGTATAAGCAGTATAAGCATTATAAGCGATATAATCATTACAAGCAGTATAAGCGGTATAAGCAGTATAAGCGTTATAAGCGATATAAGTGTTATAAGCGATATAATCGTTATAAGCAATATAATCATTATAAGCAGTATAAGCGTTATAAGCGATATAAACTATTCTAAATGTCTACTTCTTAAGATTATAAAATACACAATAAAAATACAATAAAATAATGACTATTCATTCTATAACACCATAATAAATAATATTAAATAATTATTTAATTTTAATACTTAGATTAAATAAGTAATTAAATTTAATACTTTTTTTTTTAACCCTAGTCATAGTGCTAGGGGCGCGAATTGGCGCTCTTTTATTAAGATCAATTTTTCAAGGTCTTACATAATTCATTATTACAACGATCTTACGTATACAGAAGGTTTTTCTAACTAAGCTATACCTCCCTCCAATCATCCGTTTTTCCTGGCCAACTCTAGCAAGTCAACCATGTCTGGTGCCTCGTACCTATTGGATCTTAGGTAGCTGATTAGGAACTACATATTCTGCCGGTATGTTATATAGGTCAGCCGTTTTTCATCTACCCTGGGAACTACTTCTATTTTCAGTCGGTGTGTATTAGTTTTTGGTTTTCCTACTTCCTAGTTTGGTCGGTCCCCTTGTTCTATTTCTCGTTTGTCTTGTTCCTTTTATAGTAGATGTTCCTTATGTTTACAACGTTTCTTGTCAGATTTTTCCTTTTCTGAATGCCGCATGACCTCCGTGGCTATGTCATACAACTTGTTGTCATTGTAGTACCATGTCCAAAAATAGAAAACATGTTTGACGTCTCTTTGTAGATCCTTACTATTCGTGATCCCAGCATGGTTTTCGTCATCTACTAGACTTGAACTAGCGACCTTGCGAATATGACCCCGGAGTGCTAACCACTGCACTATCTGACCCAGGGTCTAATTTAATACTTTTTAAGCACTATAAAGAGACAAAATTTTTAAATAAAAATCTTTTACTTATTTTTATTATAACTCAAAATTTTACAAATAAATCTACTTTGCTATTTTAATGAAAAATGATTTTTGCAAAATTTTGACCTTAGTTTCACTTTAATTTTAACTTTAATTGTATATACTAATAAGCTATCTATATATAATTATAATATTATAATTAATACCTTTATATTATATTTAAAAAAAAATTTATTTAAATGCTTATTTTAAATATTTATTAAACTGTACTGCAAAATTTAATAACTACTATAAAAATATTTATTATAAACAATTATTGGATATAAGGTGTATTGATTTTAGTTTAATAAATACTTATAATAAGTACTTTTATAGCAATAATTAATTGCTGATCCGGATAAGATCTGCAGAATTTTTATATTTGAATTTGGGTGATTTACACTGGATTTACTATGTTTTTATTATATGCTGAAATCTTACAACCACCTTGTTTACATATAATTTATATAGTCATCTAATCATTTTTAGTGATATCTCTGCGTATACTAGGCCAATTTGAATGATATAACTACCATTAGATGCGTCTCAGTGAGCTCTGCAACTTTCAATTAATTGACTTGAGCTGTTAGCTTAATAAAAAAATTACTTACCATAGAGGTAGTTGTAAGATTTCAGCATATAATAAAAGTTTATATTGTACCTATCCCCAAAATTTACTATTGTCCCAATATAGTAATTCTGCAGATCTTATCTGGATCATCAATTAAATATTTTACAAGCACTTGAATATATTTGCTGATGTTGTGTATAATCAGATACTGTACCTAGAGACCTGACCCAGTCAGAAAATAGTGGATGAATGGGTCAGATATTGATCCAATTTATTAACCAGATCAAAAGATCATATAGAGGCTTACAAATTTTAACAATATTTATCGAGTCTATGCATTTGAATAAGCTATTTGAGTTATGAATATTACTGTATTATTTATTTTATATATTTTACAACTATTAGTGAATATAAAAATATTTTATAATCTAGGCCTGAAATAAGTTATTTGAGTTATGATATTTATGATTTTAATTTCACTTTATAAAAAAATATTTATTAATTTAAAACCTATTATAAGTTATTCACAAATATTTATAATAATTCACAAATATAAAGAATGCTTATTAATCCAAGTATTGAAAATAAGTTTCTTAAATATGGATTGTTTAGTTCACCATATTTGCAGTTTTTTTTTTTGAGTTCCATGAGTCCTGTGATTATAATACAGTTTTCACTTATTATATTTCAGGAACTCAATTAATTATTTACTATATTTTCTTTTTATAAATAAATAAATTTTATAAATTTTGATAAACATAAGGTAGTTATCTATATTGTATTTGCGGACTTATGGAACTCAAAAAATTACAAAGATTGTTATCCAAATAAATCAAGATTCGATAATCTAAGTAATTAAAATAATCTATTCATAATATTGCTTTCAATTTCAATCAGTAAGTATTCATTAATCTAAATGTTTAAAATAAGCTATTCATAAGACATATGATTTAATTATATTAATATTGTAAATATAAATAATTATTATTAATTTAAATTAATTCATGACTATTTAAATATTTATTTGCATCTGGTTAGTTAGGTGCATAAAAATTATTTGTACAGTATTTACATATATTAATATGACTAAATACCTGATTATATATATACAGCACATAAGTTTGATTCAAATAGCTGATTCAAGAAATTGTAATATAGCAAAATCAAAAATGTAACCTATGCAATACTTGACATTAAAAGATTATATCACAATTACATTTGTACATATGTTCAATTTATCCAATCAAATTATAAATAAAAGACCAATCAGTATACAGATTTATGTCGATCTAAAGTGCAAATTATTTTAGTATATGTTATAAATATTATTTTTGGCTCTAGTAAATTTGTAGAGCAGGTTCTTATAGTTCTACTTGTAAAAAACCATCAAAATTAAACTGTTAAATAAGAAAATATAAGTAACAATGTCTTTAAAAATCTTTAAAACATAAAGAATTTTATATATACAGGCCAGATTCAGATGGTAATATATTGTTAATATATTGTTTTGCTCCAATTTTAAATATAGATATAGTCTAATCTTATCTGAATTGGCAATTAATCTATTGCTATTTTTTTCATTTATTCTAGCTAAGAGGTAGGGTCCACAAGTTTAGTATTTAATATAGCACAACTCTGTAAATTTTTTTTGATAATAATTATTTTTTTCTTGAAAGGAACTTGTCTGTTGCCTCTGGGATCAAAAACAATAAGTACATTTTATAATAGTAACTGTAAGGTGATGCTTTCTTCTGGGCTTTTATATTTTGACTTTTATTTATCTTTTTAAATTTCTGTTTAATTTTTATACAAATTTTTTAATTCAAAGCATTTTTCCGACTTTCATACACTTTTTTATACCTCTTTTCTAAATAATGACAACTAAAATTAAATAATTTATTATTATTTCTTAACTTAGCAGATTTTTGGTAATAAATAAATGCATTGTTTAGAACCCCAAAATATACATAGATAGGTCAGGTATTAGTTTGCTTATTTTTGGTGTTTTTTATAGATATTTTCTATTTATAGTAATTTTTTGCTTATTTTTGAGGTTTTTTATAGATCTTTCTATTTTTAGTAATTTTATAATTAACCTAACCTATCTATGTATATTTCGGGGTCGTTATTGTTTTTATTTTCTCAACTTTAATTCCATATTAATATTAATATCCAACTTGATAGATTGCTCTATTGCTCTTTGTATTTTGCAGATCTTTGATCTCTACTGATTACTTCCTTTAGATTTAGTTTTGCTCCTATTTCATTTTGATAATTGTTACCAAGATTTGCTACTTTGTTGACTTTAGTAAGTTTTATTCTAATTGGTTTCTTTATTTCACTAGCAGTTTTCAACTTTTCTTGTTCAATTTTTACAAGCAAGCTACAAAGCTTCTTCTTTTAGAGATCAGAGCCCCAAAATATACATAGATAGATCAGGTATTAGTTTGCTTATTTTGTATTTTTATACAGATCTTTTCTATTTATAGTAATTTTTTGCTTATTTTTGAAGTTATTCTGCAGATTTTTCTATTATTGGTAATTTTACAATTAACTAACCTATCTATATATATTTCGGGGTCCTTAGAGGTCTTTAGCATGATCTTTCTTTTTATTATTTGCATTATTGTTTTTAATTATGTATCTTGATCACATTTTTTTAGAGTTTATTATCTATAATTTTTTTTTATGTTCTACATTTCTTAATTTTTTGCTACTGGTAATATTGATTTTGACTAGCTTTTTAGAATTCTTCAGGACTTTCTTTAGTTTGTTTGACCTGACTTTGATTCTCTTTTTGTGACAATATCCAATATTATATATTTTATTAATATTATTCAGATTAGCAGGCTTTTAATAATATTTCAAATGCTTTATTTTTATCTTTTTCAGGATCAGTTTATTTTGCTGGCTAAATTCAGAACCATATGGTTCATCCAAATCACCACCTCCTGTACTTTTGGAATAAGTCATCAAAAGGTTTTTTTTAATCTATTTCTATTCTAATAACAGAGACCCATATTGAATTGTGCTTTCAATTTACCTTCAGCATGTTTTATATTCTATTCAAATGCTTTTATATTTCTAGCTCGGCTTCTACTAATTTATTCAAGTCAGCAAGTAGTTTATTAATTTCATTCCTTCAATAATAAGTAGTTTTTTGGTGATGTAGTTTTTTATACTTACTTGATTTAACTCTATTTACTTCTTTTATTATTGATTTATTTGTTTCAAACTACTTTTATTTGATTGTAATGTCCAAAATTATATTTTTTATTAGCATGCACTGTCTCTGCTGATTTTTGATCTTTAAATATTTTGGTATTTTCTTCAACTCATTTTTTCTCACATCAATGGTTAGCAGATTTAAGCTCTTTTAGCATTTTTAATCTGGGCTTTGTTGATAGAGGTTTCAGGATACAGACTTGAAGTGGGTTATCTTTCTTTATGGAAGCAGTCCACTGGATATATAGAGATAAGTATACAGTTTTACCTTTTCAAGTTTTTTTGACTTCTTTTGCTATTGATTAGGATGCAATTTAATTGAGGAACTTTTTTTAGCCTGTGTTATTAAGAGTGAACTTTTCTTCTTTGTTGCTGAGGTCACATGAATATAAGAAAGTATTATTGACACTTCCTCAGTACTTTTATAGTTTTTAAGATTTTCTAAGATTTCAAGTGTAAATTTCAAGTGTTAATTTCTTTTTTAGAGCCTGGGAAGCTGCACATCATTGATATAATTATTTCCAAAGATTTCATTTATAATCTCTTGAAATTCAGTAACTTAGGTTATCAGTTAGGACTTCAGATAAAGCAGTGCATTGTTTTTCTTACTCTTTCACTTCTGGGCATTTACTAACTATATGTCCATTTTCTTGCAATAGGTACACAAGGGTCTTTTTCGAAAGATTTCTTGGGATGGTACAAAATTTCAAATGGTTCTTTGACTTTGTTGCTGACATCTCTTGCAAAATTGATATGGCTTGACTTGACTCGATGATGAGGCTTGATTCTGGTGATAATTGGAGTAAAAATCTATTCTTGTAGGGAAATCAAGACTACTGGCTTTGTTCAGGTCTTTTAGTTCGGGCGGTTCGAGAAAATCAATCTTACAATCACCACTAAATGTGAATGGTCGTGGTAATCGGGTCTACGGCTAAAATCCACTAACAACACCACCATCTAACTTAACCAATGTACTTTCCTCGTGCAAGACGCCTGAACCTTGAATTGACTGGCAGAAAGTGGCGTTGAAGATTTGGTCCGTGTCTCGAGTCTTGCAGTGACGAAAGTGGAGTCGATAACTTTGATACGATTTTATCGGGGGTGTTGTCAGTTTATAATAATAATTTAACTATCTATCGGGAATTACTAACGATAACCCTTCTACTCTAATTTTGAAGGTTATCACTCTACAACGTTGAACTCTGGTTTGTTAACTCTTCACTGATTACTCGTTTTCGAACTCAAGTGAGTTATCTTTATTACAGGAGGAAAACACCTCCTTTATATAATTGTTTTTACATATAACGGAATTCTAGGAATTCTAGCTATTCTAACTATTCTATGAATTCTCGTAATTCTCATCATTCCTCGAATTCTTCGATTCCCAAGAATTCCCCGATTACCAGGAATTCCGTGAATTCCGGGAATTCGTACTACCAATTTCCGCAGTAAAATCCGGGGGTTATGTCAACTCTTACTAAATATACATTTTTGACTATAAATAGATGTCTAAAAATGACAATCGGGATAGATCAATAATAGAAAAAAAAATCGGCGTGAATTTACACCTTCACAACGTATAATGCGTATCGTACAGTACGTATAGTACTGTACGCGGCCCATCACTAATCGTATAACTACAAATTCTAACGCTAATTATATTCTAATTTATTAAAAAGAATTCATATTGTAGTATGAATCAGCAAATTGATCAATAGTGACACAAGGATATAAATTTGTCAGAGAATTTGTTAAAAAAAAAACAGATCACAAGACTCAAAATTTCTAGTTAATAATAAATTAATCAATGTGAAAAAAACATTCATTAAAAGCACAAATTTGTTAGAACCATTTCCATACATCATATAACCACGCAATTCGTCCTTGACACTATAATATTCCTTAATTATAGATTAAAGAATATCGTAATGTTGCTGCAGTGAATAAATATTTTATGTCTAAATAAAGTAGAAAATTTCATTGAAAGGCAAGGTAGAGAAAAGAAAATGGATGTTAACTAAGGGTAATGAGTGATGCGTGTCTTAGGTTGTATTTAAATATAGTTCCTCATAACTTTAAAGGAAATCTATAAAATGTCTCGGCTAGTGATACTGGCCGATGGAAAAATAATAGACCGTGTCGCTCGGCAGATCGACCAAATTACATATCGGTGGATTTTTGGAATTTACTATTAAAAATTCCAAAAATATTTAACAGTGAATTACTTTTGGTCCACTAGTCTGTTTTCAACGAAATAACTATTAAAATGTTCGTCTCATCGGGATGAACATTTTAGTAAATCCAGAAATCCGCCGATATTATATAGATAATAATTGATTAGCAAACTTTTGTTGATCGTAGAATGATTTAAATGACAATTTAATCATGTAAAAAAAAAACATTATAAATAGCCTTATTTTGACTGCCAAATTTTTCATATTTGTACACAGAATCCTTATTATAACAAAAATTAACATCAAAATCTAACACCAGCATGAAACTTCAAAACTTTTATCTTATTACCATAATCATCTGTGTCTACATAACATTTGCTCCAACCATTGAATGTAAAAAAATTTTTTATATTGTTATTTTCTTGTTCTTTTTTCTAATAACTGACTATTTTGTTTAATGTATAGCATATGCTGTTGATATAAATTTAGATATGGATGTTTGCAGTTGTAAAATTTATATAGAAGATTCTAACCATTACCGCATAGGTGGTGATGGATCCAATGAATACCATGATTGTACTTTTAATAAGCATGGCGAAAATCACCATAAACAGATTGACTTTCAAAATGAACCGTTTTGGCTTCACGCTAAAGTTCTAGGCCGTTTAATGCAAGAAAAAATTCGAGGTCCTTATAATAACAACACTTGTTATCACATACATGGTTCTGTTGGTCGTTGGTATTTCGATGAAGTATCTTGTCGAATCTTGTAAAATATTATCCAGTTAGTATTATGTTGAAGGCATAAATTAGTAAAACAAGAAATGCGTCATGCAAAATGCAGTGAGCTATGCTAAATATAATTAATTTTTGTGTATCTAAATATCAGAATAGAATTTAGTGTAGGTAGTTCTATAGCTAATTAGTGTAATTTTCTTTTTTTTTTTAGTCATAATGGTAGATGTATTCGTGTAAATTAAAATTTTCTCTCGTATTTGCTAAAGAATTATTTTACTCAAGCTTATTCATCAAAAGTACGTAGCATAGCTTGGCATTCGTAGATGAATTTTAAGACCCTTTATTTATAGATTCTTTATGTACAACTCCATTGTTTTTTAATTCATATAATTTCACCATATTAGCAGCCATAGCTTTACTGTATCATCAAAATTAACTCGAATCAAAAGTATTTACTCGAGTCAAAATGCTAATTCAACCTAATCACAACAAAGTGCACTATTAAATTAAAATATAAAATATCTAAGACCATACAAAATTTAGTAATCATTCAAATTTATAGTTTATACTGTCTATTATTAGAACTTGTGATGGCATACGCACGAATTTTGAGAACCATTCACATATTTTTTGTAGGCATATTTTAATGACCCTGTAAGTATATCTAAACAATCTTTTTGATTGCATAAATATTAAATAAGTATATCTAATTATTAAAACAAACAAATTTATTACGTATTCTAATGAAATAGAGATGGAAATAAAACACAATTTGAAATTTATAAATTTATTATCGTTGTTTATCCCCTAAAATTAACTTCGTATACGTATTCTTAAAATAAATTATCGTGTCCTGTACAATTTTATAAATCATTTTTCATGTGAAAAATAAGGTACAACTAACATTAATTTATTTCGAATTACTAATTTAGTTTAATGTATAAATATGAATTTCATGGCTATGTGTAAATTTGATTATCCTCCAAAGAATAGAAATATCGATGATAATAAACTAGAATTAACAGAAATTCATGAAGTTTTTAAAGTTAATCCTTAAAAGTGATGTAACGACTCTTAAGTACTTGTTATTTGTTATGTTATGGATGATAACTGATTATTCACTAGGATACTGTTTTTATGACGTGGCCGAAGGTCACGTCATAAAGCGGTATCTGCTGTGAAGAAATCAGCAATTATCAGCCACAATTTGACAATAATACGCTTATCCAACGAACGATTTTTGTGTAACTTATTCGGCCTTCTTCAAATACAAATACACAAATTTTCATTCACCTCTTAAGAGGTGATGAAAATTTGTGTATTGTATTAGGAGGTGGCCGAATAACTTACACAAAAAATCGTTCGGTGTTCACATAAGACATGACGGATAATTAGAGTTATTAGTATAGAAAGCATTCTGTACTCCAAATATTAAATGGAATTTTGTATTAAAAAATTTCTTGACCTTGCTCGATTTGAGTTCGTTTATTTTCTACTCTGGATTACTGTATTTTAACAGGCCAATTTTTGACCCATGACCCTGACGTGCACAGGTCAGACAACATGGGTAAGAGCTTACTGTTTAGTAAATTAGTTTTAGTAGGTTTTGGCTATTTGATTTCTGATCTGTTTGACCCGGGTCAGAGCAATTTTCGACCCGTGACCCGCCGGGTCGGGTGACCCATACGGTGTGAGACCGGAAATGTGACCTGCAGGAGACGTGTGCCTCATGACCTCGGGTACTCCTTAATTTGGGGTTTACCGGTCAAATACCTCGGAAATCACAGATCTGACGAATATGCAGGATAAACCCGATCTGGAATATTAGAGTGATCGGGATAAAATCAATGAAATTAATGATTATAATAATAATAATAATGATAATAATAATATGAAAGATCATAATAATAATGATGATATTAAGTAATTATTAGATTGTGGTGATAGGAATGATTCTTCCTAAAGTAGGTAGCTGAAAGAATAATTATAAATAAAGGCCGCGTTCCTTTAGGGAACGACAGTTAGTGAAGTCAATTCCCACCTTTGCTTTAATAAACATACATATTATAAACGTTCCTTTATTGTCTTTATTAAATAATACAGATATACCCAATACATAATACATTAATACATTCATTAATTTGATACAAACACTATTGTTTCTATAAACTATCCCGCAACTCTGCATAACCACTCAGCCAAATCTAACACGCCTCTTTCGACCCAAATTTATCCTTTGCTGATTGTACGAAACCGATCCCGTGATTCATCGACGGACACGCCAACTTTCTGACTCCTCAACAGGTCAACCAACCTGGGTCATAACTCTATCATAAACTTGAATATTTTTATGACCTTTACCAGATAGCAAATCATACTGAATGGATGTTAAATATTTTGGAAATTACAGAAGATCTAAACAGTTGAATGACTTAATTATATGGTAAGAGGTGCAAAATACCTATTTTAAAAACTATACCATCACAAATTCCCTATAACAAATTGCAGCATGGAATGATACTGTAATACACGAAAAAATTTGGATACGGAACCACATGAACCTGTACGTAAATCTATACGAGACAATGTATGAGAAAGAACGTTTACAGCATGTAAAAGGGCGCAGATTCCATGCAACAGTGCATGTACTAATGTGCAATTTTATGTGTTTTCGCCTTGTGCATATTTACGTGCAGGTAATATATAATAGCATATATCTATACATAACACATAATAACATATATATGTATATACATTTATACGTATTATTTTATTAACTAAATTTTATGATTTTATTAACTAAATTTTGTAATTTTTATTAATTAAATTTTGAGAAACCTTAGCCTAGACCTGGGTTCTATGTTAATTAATATAAACCTCATAGAGGTTTATATTAAAATTTTTTTTTATTCTAGGCATCAACGAGGTTTACGTTAAATATAGAAAAACCTTAACCTAAACCCAAATTTTATATGATCAGCTAATTATATTCGTGATTGTCGATCATATATAAATTTTTTTCGTGCACTGTGATAACCAATTTTTTGTTGTTTTTTGAGGTTTGTTTTTTTTTTAGTTTTTGATGCTTTTTTGTTTTTCGCATTTTAATCTTTTTGCTTCGCTAGAAAACCGGTAGTAAATATTAGCTTGCCGTCTTGTAAGTAGTTTTTGGTAGTTTCTTTTTTTTCCTTTTTTTTCTCTTCTTCTTTGAACATTTTTTTCTTTATAGGTTCTGTAGTGGTGTCGCTGGAGATTTTGAACTTTGAACATTCGGCATCGTTTGTGGAGATTTCAGACTTCGTCGTTTCGGTGTTGTCGTTTGAAAGTGAAGATTTCAGTGTCGTCATTGGTTTTTGTCGTTTTTTGGTGCTGCGTTTATGGAAATTTCAAGCTTCATTGTTGGTGATTTCCCAGTATGTTTTTCAGATTCGTTTATTTGAACTGGAGCCTTGTGAGATATGTACAGTGTTTTTTTAATTGTTTTTTTCTTTTCCAGGCTTTGAACTAATTTTCTCTTCTTTGTTGGTTTAGCTTTTGGAACTTCAATTCTGTCAGTTTGTTGTCATTGCTTTAGAAAGTTCGTTTGAGATAGTTCCTTTATTGGGTAGTTTTTTTTTCTTTCTTGACTTGGGTTAATTCTTCTCTTTTTTTTGCTAGAATAAAGTATATGTAAGTCATTTTGGTGTCATGGGTGATTTCAAGCTTATGCCATTTTGGTACTGTCATGTGCTTTCGTCATTTTAGTTTCATTGGTGACTTCAAGCTTTCACCATTTTGTTGCTGTCGTTGGAATCAGCACCAGAAAAGACACTTCAGTCTTGGATTGGTAATATTTATTCTTCCTTTTTTTTGTTTGTTAGTTAATCACTTCGCTGATATCCTTTTTTTTCTTCTTTAGATTCATGTAAGTTTCGCCTAAACGTAGAATCAACATTGAGAGCAGCACTTCAGTATTGAGATAAGTTTTTTTTCTCTTTTTTCTCTCTCTTTTTCATTTACTTTTTTCTTTATGTTCGTGTAGGTTTGAATCTGTCAAGACAGAGCATTGACTAAAACGTTTATTAGTGCCGCGAAATACATCATTTTGAATGTGGAAAGATTTTTTTGTTAGAGCGCGAAATTGCGCATGGAATTATTATATGTATTATTACTACAGTCAACCCTTCATAAATGCAACCTCCATAAATGCAATACCTCTCTAAATGCACGTTTTTTCTATTCTGTAAAATGTTATTAGTGCTAAATGCACGTTCTATATTTTGTAAATGCACGTTCTCTTGAATAACATTTTATATCACACTAACCCCCTAAATGCACATGGCCAATCAGATTTTAGTATTTAAGATAGGTTATACATTTTGGTAGAAGTTACACAAACTTGATGATCTAATTTTTAAAAGCTGCAATTTAATTGGCTCTCTCTAAATGCAAACCTCCCTAAATGCACGTTGTAGGCTTGTCCCTACGAGTTGCATTTATGGAGAGTTGACTGTACTGTATTATTACATTATTATATTGTAATTAAGAAATAATAAATTAAATTAAAACTTTAATAATAAAAATTTGGTAATTCGTTTTTTAGATCCAAGCTAAAAAACTTAAATTTTTTTGATTGAACTGTTGGTCACATGCCCGAATTTTATTGGCCGATAATGGGTCGGCATGGCGACGGATAAATTCGATTGGCTAGATATGGGTCTAGGATTAAATAAGAGTCTTAACGTAGACCTCTTTGGGATCTAAATTATTAGTGTAAACCAAGTTTAGAATGAGATTACTCTTAAATTTTATATTTTTATTAACTAAATTTTATTAATTTTATTATTTTATTAATTAAATTTATAATACAAATACTTTAATTTATGCCAAATAAGAAAATACTTTTAATTACTAAAAATACTTTAAAAATAACCCAGCAACTAATAATATCACAAAGAAAGCAATAATATCAAAATGAAAGGTTCAAAAAAAAATTGAAGTGACTACTCCTGTACTCTAGCAATAACTCCAATAATAACAACTCCAATTGTGGCAACTCTAATGGCAGTAACTCAAGAGAGATACTAAAATGCAATAATATACTGAAAGTAAATGAAAATTGAAGAAAAAATAATAGTAAGAAAAAAAGCTTTAATACCTCAAAAATGATGAAAAACATATACCAAAAATGATAGTGATTCCAAAAGACAACTTGCAAAGCAACAACTCCAAAGGATAAATTCAAAAATGACAATAACTAAAAAAATTATATGAAAATTAGTGAGTTGTAAAAATAAATTATAAAAATAAAAGAAACCAAAAAAAAAAATAAAATAAATAAGTAAATATTTATTTACTTACAAATCAAATTGTAATTGTGCGTTTCAAAGCACAAAAATTATTATTGTTAAATGCAAAAAAAAAACAAAAAATAAAAATGTGCACGTCAATGCACAGAAATTATAGTCTTAAGAATCTTAATGATCAACGCGTTAAAGCATAGAATTATGATCATTAAGGATCTTAATGATTATCAGCATGATAGTTAAGAATTTTAACGATTGTGCATATCAGTGCATAAAAATTATCATTAAGAACATTAATGATTGTGCATGTTAATGCACAGAAATTGTAATCATTAGAAATTAAAATATGATCATTAAAAATCTTACTGATATAATCATTAAGAATCTTAATGATATGATCGTTAAGAATTTTAATGATATGATTATTAAGAATCTTAATGATATGATTATTAAGATTCTTAACGATATAATCATTAAGAAGTTTAATAATATTATCATTAAGATTCTTAATGATATGACCATTAAGATTCTTAACGATATGATCATTAAGATTCTTAATAATATAATTGCTAAGAATCTTAATGATGTGATCGTTAAGATTCTTAACGATATGATCATTAAGAATTTTAACGATATGTCATTAAGATTCTTAATGATATGATCATTAAGAATCTTAACGATATGATCATTAAGAATCTTAACGATATGATCGTTAAGAATCTTAATGATATAACATTAAGAATGACGTTAAGAATCTTAATGATGTGGTCATTAAGATTCTTAATGATATGATCGTTAAGAATTTTAAAGATATGATCATTAAGATTCTTAACGATATGATCTTTAAAAACAATCGTTAAGAATCTTAACGATATGATCATTAGAAACTTAACAATATAATCATTAGAATCTTAATGATATGATCGTTAAGAACGATTATTAAGAATCTTAATGATATGATCATTAAGAATCTTATAGCGCTTTGCAAAAAAGTGTGACCCTGTGATTTCACAGTGATGATGGCAGAAAAATTTCCGAGATTTAATTATTATTGATCATATTATTCAATCAATGACATCTATATTTTATCTAAAATCTTTAAAATTCTTAAAGAATCGAAAAATCCACAAGAATTAGCTGATTTCTCGTGATTTTATATGCCATTATGATCTGCAAAGGTCATACATTTTTGCAAAGTGCAATAATGATATGCTCATCAAGAATGATCATTAAGAATCTTAACGATTGTGCACATCAGCACACGAAAATTATGATCGTTAAGAATCTTAACGATTGTGCACTTCAGTGTACAAAATTGTGATCGTTAAGGAATCTTAACGATTGTGATGACCGTAATATCAGTGCACTGAAATTATGATCGTTAAGAATCTTAACGATTGTGCACGTCAGTGCATGAAAATTATAATCATTAAGAATCTTAACAATTGTGCACGTTAATGCACGGAAATTATGTGATCATAAAGTTTAATACACGTAAATATATGGATATAATACTATGCACGATAGTGCATGAATTTCAATTTTTCGTGTGATAACATGTATTAAATTTTTTGGATATCAGTTTACATGCAGTTTCCGTGCAGTAATTTTGAAACCCGTGCTTACCCGTATACAATTTCGTATTTATGCATGTATTTTCGTGTATCGAGTTTTCATAGGGCAATCAGATCACTATACCATATTGATCTCGTTTATCAATTGTATGAAAAGAGAACAAAAAAAAGAAAGTGTAACATTTGTGTAGATCATCCAATCACAATGAAAACCCGCTATACTACGATGGAGGACCAACAATAACCTGGTTAGCCTACAATCTCTTACCAACAATAATCTGTTTCTCTACTCATCACATACAACAACTTCTGGGAACAAATTATTATTTCCAAGCTTCTGTCACAGCCTTGTTATTTCATGTGACTTGGATCAATGGACCTTCCGGCATTACCAATTTTTCAAGTTGACTTACGCAGTAAGTCAACAGATCGAAAAGATGGCTAAGCAGGGATATGCCGGTGGCAGTCCAGTTATGCCAGGATCAACCTTTAATCCTGATCGGGAATGTGGAGATCACACATAAAATCAGATAAGGTAGATCTGAATTAGCTGCTAATTTAGGATCGCAATAGAATGCTAACAATATCTTCATTGTCAGGGTTAAGTATAAGAAGACCACGCTATGAGCAGACCAGCTGCCATCTCCGCTAGAAGCAAAATTTGCACCCAAACCCTCCCACCCATATGAATTTACATAGAATCCACATAGAATCTGCCATTTTTTGCTAGCTTAAACCTCTTATCAAAGCCAGCCTGCTTTATGCAGCATGGGAGACCACCGGCTGATGCTACGCAGCGCAATTCAAACCAGATGGCAATCCCTAGCACAGATATATTGCATTTCTGGGAGTATTGCACGTCTCGGTTTATACATCAATCACGCTAATGTATGCTGCAAATTCTCAATAATATTATTCAATAAAGTTTGATATCTGGCATTACTAGCCAGTTGTATTCCAAAACAATAATATGTGCAATGCTTTTCGCTATATATAACACTGGATTAGTATAGTCAGATTTTAAAAATTCAGGGTGTACGATGATTCTAAATTAATGTCAATTCTGAATTGATATGTGATCGTTCATTTTATAATAGGTATTGTAAGGAGAGGGTATACGTTTAACTGATTTAACTCTAATAATAGTTACTATGAGATAAGTTTCTGATTTACTGAATAAAAGGTCTTGTCAGCATTATACTAGCTTATTTCCTTTATTATTCCTTAAGAAAATCGAAGGGAACTTCTATACATGTATCTCTCTTTATTGAAGTCAAATTCATCCGTTTATATATATTTGAATTTAATATACGGCAAGTTAATGTGTAACCTAGTACATTCTAATACAATACGTGCTATTAACAATGATACTACTAAGCCTAACACGTTGACGTGCTATCTAGAATTTTCATATTTCTTACCCCTTAACACGTAAACGTGCTAACAGCTAACACGTTAATGTGTTATGAAGAGTTTACGATTATATATTAATCAAGTTTACACGGATTTTAATGAATTATACAAAAACAGAAATGAAAGTAATCTATCAAAATATAATAAAATTACCCCGCTATCACAGCTGTCCTGTCCGTACCAAACTATTTGATTGGCTGAAACTTTTTTATTTATTATAGTATTAAAAAATCGAATTGTTGTGATATCATAACATGTGTACCGCATGTGCATACCTGTTTGAATCTGGATCCTTTGATCATCTGTTATTGAATATCATCAAAACGTCATTTTCACATTGGTTCTAGAATTGTAATTTTATTCATAAGTATGCATTTTAACAATGATGTTGCTTGGGAAAAAATTAATTTTACCTGTTATTATACTTTATTTTATACGTATTCATTTCAAATAAACTCTGTTTTTTAAAAAAATGAGATTTTTAATTACGTCAGATTAAATCATATATGCATGCATAATAGTTATTTTCACACAACTCTATTAATACACATTTTAACAGTAATGAAATTTGGTTGTTATTTTATTTTATACGCATTTATTTCAAATAAATTAGAAATATCGAAAAAATGACATTTTTAATTTACGTCAGACTAATCATTATATGCTTGTATGATGTTATTTTCACACAACTCTATAAATATGCATTTTAATAATTACTGTACATTTTTACCAATCATTTTGCACGTGTGAAAATGAGATGGTATAAATAGTTCAGATCACATGTTATGAGAAATTTGATATCTAATTGATTTGAACCGGATACAAATTAAAGGCTGATTTACTTACTCCAGTTATTATCAATTTGTTTTTTAAAAAATCGACTTTCGTTCATAATGTGAACTTTGAACCTTTGATAATATTAGACAAGCTGAGATATGTAACATTGGTAACATGCGATAATGAGTTACGTCCCATGTATTGCCAGAATAGTAAGGTTTATAATGGTAAACTCATTATAGAAACTATAATAATCTCATTGCGAACTAATTCAACCCTAACTGATTATTAGAATAGCGGCAAAAATTTTTTACTAGAATATTAAGGTTTGTAACAGAATTTTTTACAATAATACATAATAAAAAACTTTAGTGATTTTAATGAAAATAAGTTTAACCTTAACCACTTACTATGATTATTAGGATAATAAGCAAATTCTGTAAGAGAATTTTAAAGGTAATTCATAGTAGAAATCACAACAATATTAAGGGTAGGGTGAACGTAGAACATTTTTCATATGATCTATGTGGTATTTTAGAATTTTATATAGTAAATAAAAAAATGCTTCTGATAAATTTTTTTAAGATCTTGACCAATTTGTATAAAATTTATATCATAGGTAGTTTTAAATAGTTTGTTTATAATAATGAAGTTTCGCAATATCCATTGCTTTAAAAAAAATCAACTTTATATATAGTTAAATTTTTGTAGGACGTTATATGATTTTTGTAGGTTGTACAAAGAATTGATTGGTTAGATCATATGATGTTTACATGTAAATCATATGATATCATATAAATTGGTTACACAAAGTTGATCTACAATCGATTTTATATGAAATTGGAAATTTGTACACCCTACCCTTAATGAAATTCAATCTTAACTATGCATTGAGTGTTAAATAAGTTTGTAATAATTTTTATAGTAATTTATGATAATCCTGCTACAGATACAATTTTGTTACCAATATAATGGTAAGTTTTATAGAAAATTTTTGTTAACATGAGATAATAATCCAATAATTTCAATGCAAACTAACAACCTTTAATTACATATTAGGCTATGTAAAGTTAATTATTCGTTTTGCACAACATGATGTTTCTAAATTCCAGTCGGTGGGATAGATTTTTTTGTAAATTAATTAGCTCATATTCATATATAAGGTCACACAAAGTAAATTTTTCAATTTGGATTTTTTTTTTGAATCTATAGAGTAATTCCAGAAAATTGTCACCATCGGGCGACGCCGGAGAAAAAATAAATTGCAAAAACGGAATAATTGGCACAATTGGAATTTAAAAAAAAATTTTTTTTTTGAAAAATTAAGTCAGCGTGTTATACAAAACAAAAAATTAACTTTGCGTGGCCTTATACATCAAGTAAGTTCGTATAACAAATGTATTTTATAACAATTCATGATAGAAATCATAATAACTTCGTTACAACTAACTCACCTTAGTAATTCACGATAAAATCGCTTATTTAATCCAAATACAAACAAACACAACCTTATTCACATGCCGTATGTCACTTGAATAGCGATTTCTAGAACTTATGATAATTTTAATGCAAGCAAACAACTTTAACTGACGTACTACATGGACTAATTGTATGTTTTGTAGAATTGTTTTTTTTTCCAGCAACTAATAAGATCACTATGATAATACCCAGCGCAGTCTTTTTTTGAGGTGCCTTCTATCATTTTAATAAATCTCTAAAGGGGCGCCGGTGGCGCCCCCATAAACTCTTGTGTTAAATAAAGAGTAGCATAACTGCTAAATTGAAGAAAAATCCAGGTTTTACAAATTAAACTTAAAAAGTACTTATTTTTTTTAGTTTTATAAACATAACCTTGCTTTATTTGTTATTCCTTTATTATTTAGTAAAATTAAGTAATACATTATATTGTACACTAATTTAATAACTAAACTAGAAAAAGGCTGCTCAAACTACTTTATTTGCAGTCAAGGTTTGGCTAAATAAAGAACCAAAATCTGTTTTAGTCTATGAAATAAGTATGTTATGAAATTTAGTAAAAACTACAAGCTAATATTATTTAATGTCTGGAATAATATTAAACATATTATGATTCAAAGTGTCGTAAGTCTATAATTGATATTTGATATAGTATTTGACACATGTAGACACATGATGTATGTCGTTTGTTTTGATAATAACAGGTTGTAGATTATTTCAATTTAGGTATTGATAATGTAATTCTTGATTTTGATAGGGCAAGCTGAATTGCCCAAGTAAAAATAAAAACAGATGTGAGGCAGTAATACCTGAAATATAAACTAAATATTCAAGTAATGATTAAGTAGTGATATAGTTCAATGGTATTTGAGTAAAGTATGGGTTGATAGTGTGTATTTGCAGAAGCAAGGTTTGTGTTAAAATTGTTCATTTGGGTAGTGCATTCATGAAGACAAGGTTTACCAAAGCAAACTTATTGTTTATAAAAATTTAGCAAAGTACATACAAAGACTAGAGTTAGAGGAAAACCAAGTAAAGAATGATGGTAGTTGGTAAATGTTCATGTACAGCACTGCAGTATAACGTATTTTTTCTTATTTAAGCCATTGAGAAGTGGGTATGGGTAAAACATTATAAAACAGGGGTCAGCAGAAAAAGTTGCAATTTTGTTTTAGTACTTAATTATTTGATTATACTATTTTATTAAGTTATTAAATTGCTATTTGTCAGATTTGATATAGTTCCATCATAATTAGCAAATAAAAGTATAATTTTTGAATTTATTAATATCAATTCTTTATTTATGACCTTTGCTGAACAATAAGCACTTTATATAAACATGTTAACTTATCATAAATGACTAATTTGATTTATTACAAACAACTTCCGTGTTTGAAATTAATTCATAACAAATGTTAGTTCTCAAGATATGTCGAGAAGTCTAAGTGATAAAATTATTTTGTTAATTCCACACAGAGTCAAATAAACGAATAAATAAAAATAAATAAAATTATTTTTTATTTAAATTGGTCCAGTTTGATCAGAGAGTAATCAATTCAATTTATTCTAATACCAGTTACGACATGTAAAAAATCTAATCAATGTAAGTCAAAAGAAGACGTGTACCAGGGACCCGGAAAAATCCCATTTTGATTTGCAAAAAATTCATTCCGATTTGGTTAAAAAATCCGTTTTATTCCGATATAAATTTTCGGTTATTACTATTATGATACATAATAGTAAGTGCCCGAAGTGATTCCTCACTTAAATTTTGTCTGTTATCATCCATCTTTAAATTTTTTGATTCGCTGTATTTATATGCCAATTAACTGAATGATTACAAAATCGGCATATTAAAACATTATTATCACAAAAAAAGTTTTCTTGTGCACGATTATATGGATGAAGTCAATAGAAATGGGACAAATCTATCTAATAAATTTGTCCCATTTCTATTGACTCCACCCCATATGCTGAAACACCTTTTGGTGTATTTTAAATAAAGTATTTTAAATAAATATTGGTTATAAAAGTTATTAAAAATTTAATATTTAAATTGCTTTTATAACCAATACCAGATAATATAACGAAGATATTTATCCAAAATAAGTATTTAATTCATTTTTTCACATGCAAAATTATTCTAAACCTTTATTTTTATATTCTTTATTGAAGGTTTTAAGAATTAAAATGGATTAGTATTATCGATCGCACCTTACTTGGTAATGATCATCACTCGGAATATTCCCAGCATCTCTTCCAGACTGTTCTACGTATTACAATGATTGACCAATCAAATCGGAAATATATATGCTTTTTCTTTAAAATATTCGAAAATGCTAAAAAGACCTTTATACAAAACCAAGATTTTAGAAAAGTTTCCCATAGTGAACTAGCCAGCTATAGTCTTCTTCAGTATAAGAAACTTGTTATTAAATTTTACGCTTCTACTGAGATCGCTAAAAAAAAAAAAGCCTCAAGGTCAAAACTCTGAAGGTACGTGTTAGACTACGGGATTACGTTCATAAAAGGTTAAGAATCTAAATTCTTGTATTTCGTTATTGCAAAATCTTTAGGATACGTTTTAAACACGATTATTTTTGTACAGTACTAGTATTTACTAGCTTTGAAGTAACTTTTAATACATCGTCGCCCAGGGGAATAAGAGAATTTTTCTTTGCTCATGATATAATATACTTTATTAATAAATTTGTATATAAGAGTAATTGGCTTTTAAACCATTGTGTAAAAAATTCTTATTCCATTTATTATTGTATTATTTTTGGAAAATGTAATCGCAAGAATCCTTACCATATAATGAGCACTTTTTTAAATAAAACCTTGAAGCATGTTTAAAAGTCATCGTTTACATAACATTAAATAATTTTTTATTAAATAAAAATTATTTTTACCCAAATACATATGAAATATGATATCAATTTTACTTAATTATATTTCTTGAATAAATGACTATTTTTTTTTGATCACTATCGCAAATGCTTAAACCGTCGAATGAGCTTCTTCCTGCGATTCTGAACTTTCAGCACAATCAACATTATCATGTTCATTTTCTGAATTAAGTAAAGACCTTACCTCTTCTAATATAATCAACAATTCATCTCGATTTTTACGTTTAAATCCACGGTACTGTCTCTGAGTGCTTTCGCTCATCTGCTCTAAAAAACTTCAATCTTAAATTTAATGAAAAAATGTTTTTAAAAATTATTTTATTCAATTGCGAGATATAAACCAATTTCGCCGACACCTATTAATCGACAAATTTAGCCAGCTTTATAATTAGCGTTTGCTAAAAGTTGTTGCAGATTCTACCAAAACCATATAACGAACCTCTAATATTGTAAAAATTCCGAATATAAGTGCCAAATTATATAAGTTCAGTATAAAAAATGACATGAACTTTATAATATAACGAGTACTTTTTTATTAAAAACTTTTTTTTCTTCCAGAATGTCATTTTGTTATAGAAAAGATATAAAAATTTTTTTATGATACTGGCAATCAGTAATGAAAGTACCGTAATTATTGTGTAAAGAATGAAAAAAATTTTTGCTCACAAAAATAAAATAAAATAAAAAACCCAAAATAATAAAGAATTTTAATTTTTTTTTTTTTTTTGGTGAACTTAAAATGATAATATGATAAATATTAAATAAATTTTTTTATCTATGAATATAAAGATTTAGCAATCTTTTTGTAAAACGTAACTAGAACATATGCATAAAAGCTTAATAATATATTGCAATTAGCTGAAAACATATTTGAAATTAGCAATAACTTTAATTAGTGATACAAATCTTCAATCGATTAGTTGATAGATCATTTTATCCCAACTAATCGATCGATTAATGAATAGAAAATACCGAGACCAGTCCGAAACCTATATAGCATCAGGGTCTGGTTTCGTGTAACCAGAGTTAGGTTGGAGTTGGTAGGTCAATAGTTTTAGTTGAAAAATTGGTGAATAGCGTACATTGCTATAATAGGCCTATATTACCTTCGTTTAATCCATTAACAAAAAGCCTTTTTTTCTACGTTTCGGGTCTCCATAAGATCCGATTTTTGGGAGACTTCGGACCTCTACGTTAGTTTTTACATACGTAGCAAATACCAGGTGTTTGATGAGTCCCTAGACAGGACCATTTTGCGGAACATTTTTTATATAAGAGATTGTAATGATTACTAATTATTACTTTTCTTTTTATATTAGTATATTCAGTGATTTATTTAATGATTTACCGGTAACGTTTATTTAATAAAAAAGTCCTGTCCAGGGAATTCTCAAACGCCCGTGTATCACTGAGCAATTGCTTATCTAAATTTTTTTATGCAAAACGTTTTTTTTTAATCATCAGAGAATCGATCTCATGATAATTATGACATTATAAAAGGATTTTTTTCTCGATAGGATCAGTATAAATTTCCAAACTCATATAAATTTGCATATTGCATTAAACCAATAAAGTATAGAGTGAACTCCAACTATAATCAATTTACGACATTTAATGTGCAGAAAAGTTTTAAATATAACATAGCCTTGCACCGACATTAAACGATCATTTATAATACACAGGGTTTCATGGTTATTCGGAAATTTCATTAGCACTTATACACATGAACCCAATGTTTAACTGATTTATATCCCAAAATCTTGATTAGTGACCGGGTCGGTTATAAATTTTTGTTGATTGTTTTTTTCTGTAACTGCCATTATCGAACAATCATATGAATCAAAATTTTACATAGTAACTTATGTGATAACAACAATACACACTAAAACGAATATCATATGAAACAATATACTGCATGAATTATAATTAAACGTTGAATGAAATATTTAAGTTATGCGACAACGAATTATTAATCTACGTACACGCAAATCCAAGCCGTATGGCAAATAAAATCCTATTATACTATAAACAGAGAAAGGAGATAATCATAATACCTTCTAAAATAGAAATAATATAGTGCACAAAAAAGCTGAACGAAACCATCCCTCTCATATTTCATACGATTGTACTGATATTATAACAGAATTTCGCAGATATGTTAAAAAACTGCTCACATATCACGGAATTTCCCTTAACCACACGCAAAATTTAGTTTTACTCACGGCAGAAATCATCGGCTTTGACATAAAGTATCTAATTATTTAAAAAAGAACGATTCAAGTTTGAGTATTTGTAATAAAACTATCCTGATTCGTTGTGGATTAGCGAAAAACGAAATTTCCCCTTATTCGCATACGGATCAGGGTATTATTAATTAATCCTCCCGTGATCTTGATATAGTGATCGGGGATTAATCATTTAATTTCATTTTAATTTCATTATTTAGAAATAATATATTCTTTTAGCTCTCTCACTCTACCCCTCTTCCTGTTTAATATTTATTTATTTTTAGCAGGCATAGTATATGAACTTATTTTGTATTGGATATTTAATAATTATTCGGTTTATATTTGTTTGCTTTGTAAAAATTAGATTACAGTGGCAACAGATGATAGACTTTAATAAAAAAAAAAAAAACTAAACTGCGTTATAGTATTTTTATATTTTGATTATTTGATTTTAATTCAAAATCAATAAAATTATCTTGAACAGTTAGGCGTGTTAGCGTGGTGTTCTTACAAAGCGCATCCACTAATGCCTTTCCTGCTTCAGATTTAAGATTATTTTTCGCTATATCTAAAGAAGTCAGTGTGATGTTCTTGCAAAGCGCATTGGCTAATGCTATTCCTCCTTCTGATTCTAGAACACACTCTTTAAGATTTAAATCTTTCAGAGTATTATTCTTGCATAGTGCATCAGCTAATGCTTTCCCTCCTTCTGGTTTAAGTTTATTCGAACTAAGATTCAACAAAGTTAACGCAGTATTCTTGCAAATTGCATCTGCCAATGCTTTTCCACATCCTGATCCAAGTTGATTATTATAAAGCTTCAAAGAAGTCAGTGTGGAGTTCTTGCAAAGTGCATCGGCTAATGCTTTTCCTCCTTCTGATCCAAGTTTATTCGAACTAAGATTCAACAAAGTTAGCGCAGTATTCTTGCAAAGTGCATCTGCCAATGCTTTTCCACCTTCTGATCCAAGACCATTCCACATAAGATTCAAAGAAGTCAGTGTAGAGNTTCTTGCAAAGTGCATCTGCCAATGCTTTTCCACCTTCTGATCCAAGACCATTCCACATAAGATTCAAAGAAGTCAGTGTAGAGTTCTTGCAAAGTGCATCGGTTAATGCTTTTCCTCCTTCTGATCCAAGATTATTCGAACTAAGATCCAAATCCTTCAAGGTGGAGTTCTTGCAAAGTGCATTGGCTAATGCTTTTCCACCTTCTGGTACAAGGTTATTCGAACTAAGATCCAAATCTTTCAAGGTGGAGTTCTTGCAAAGTGCATCCGCAATTGCTTTTCCTCCCTCTGATCCAAGTTTATTACAACTAAGATTTAAAGAAGTCAGTGTGGAGTTCTTGCAAAATGCATCTGCTATTGCTTTTCCTCCTTCTGATCCAAGTTCATTCGCTTTAAGGTCCAAATCTTTCAAGGTGGAGTTCTTGCAAAGTGCATCTGCTAATGCTTTTCCTCCTTCGGACCCAAGATCATTATACCTGAGATACAAATAGGTTAGCGTGGTATTCTTGTAAAGTGCATCTGCTAATGATTTTCCTACTTCTGATGTAATTTTAGTACTATTGAGATTCAAATAAATCAACATGGTGTTTTTGCAAAGTGCATCGGCTAATAATTTCCCTCCTTCTGCTCCAAGATTACTTCTATAAAGAATCAAAGAAGTCAGCGTTGAGTTCTTGCAAAGTACCTTTGTTAATTCATTTATTCCATCAAAAGGCATATAAGAAAGATCCCATTCTGAAGCATTTTTTTGATCTGTAGAGTTATGCTGGCTGTTGTCGAGAATTTTTCCAAAAAGCTCTGCAGCTTTGAGATATTCGCGCCGGTTAAAGTATTTACTTGCTTCATATCTCATATTATTTATAATATTTTTGCTTTGTGCTGAGAGATTTAGATCTATTGTATTCGTTTCACTTGATGTTGATGAAGTGTTATTCCCACTTAATACTGCACTATTTCTTGAAGGCAATACGTTATTAGAGATAATACGAGGAGGTAAAATAATTGAATTAACGGCTCTATTTGGAGCTGCTAATTTTGACATAATATCTTTCCACAAATTAGATTCAAAGATTTGCTGATACGGAAATAGTTTATCAATAATATCTTCACCAGTAATTTGAAAGTATCTTATATGAGGCATACAATTTTTGAGTGTAGTTTTTTAAAGTTAAAAAATTCGTATTAGACCATTGTGTAATATTAGAATCAAGGTCAGGATTTTGAGCAATTCCCCATCTAATAACTTGATCCCAAATTTTTCCTTCATCCATATTCAAGTTGTCAAGCTTTAAAAGAGAGACAAAAGCACTTTCTGAAATATTCACAAAATCTTCAGAATCGAAAATAATGCTTGGATGCTTGGCAATAATATTATTACAGAATTTTTGTAAATCTTTAAAATTGTCATTTTCAAAACTTGTTCTATAAACTTTAGTAAAATTGCGACGAATCCATGATGCATGTTTCTCAACCAATTGTGTTTGTGCTGCATTTCCCAATTCCTCAAGGCCAAATTCATTAGCAGTAATTAGAAGATCAAGGATTGCAGGCGCATCAACTTTATTGAATAAGACGATGCCACCATAAATATATCTATTTGAGTTAAAAAAAAAACGTTTTTAAGTCTTAGTCATATAAATTTTATGATAATGCCGTAATACATACTTAATAATAACTTCAAAATTGGTAATAGAAATATTTGTAAAGCTGATTTTTTTAATGTTCTTTTCATTGTAAAGTGTTTTAGACAGCTTTTCACGGAGATAAAAACATCGAGAGTTCAAAATTATTGAATGAACTTTAAACATTTGACAGTTAGGCATTTGACCAACTTCAATTAATACATTATAATCTTCTTCATTTTCAAGAAGATTTGTTAAATCGTTAGAAAGTTTTTTAAAGAATTCCATAGTCATTTATATAATAATGGCAAAAATTAAAAGAACTATCGAAAATATTGAAATATGGTCAAAAAACGTGCGTATAATTAACTTATAAGCATAACACGATAAGAAGCCCTCCCTAATTTTAGATTTACGCCCTAATGTTGTGAAACGTGGTTTTTGCTAATTTTGAAGGGATCTCCTGATGCGCAAATTTCATAATCATGTGATCTCAAGCTAAAAAATTTGACGATCCTAACGAAGGAAACAAGAAAAAAAAGGTGGAAAAATATAAATAAATAAAAAAACGGGAGCATGGTGTATTAATAAAAAATGTGTAAAGGGGATTTTGCATATATAAAGCCGTTTCTAACTTTAATCTAACTATAATCCAAAAAGGCCCTAACACAAAAAGTTAATTGATAAGAGTCTACTCCGCTTTAGACATCCATTACAGTTTTGACCGAGAAATGGCTAAAAAGGTAATCAAATGTATCACGAATTTGAAAGCGGTTTGTATAGTCTACTCTCTTACTCTTGCTCTTGCTCTTGCTCTATTTTGCTCTGCAGAAACTTAAATGTAACAATATAAGTTTTATCATATGGACGAAGATCTCCAATATACAACGTTAAATAAAATTTGGCACGATTATGGATAATGATTATTTGATCAGAAATTATAAGCACGATTATGAATTGCTTATGAATTTCTTATGAATTTTTGTATGTATATAACCTGGTTGCTTATAAATTTGTACCTGATTGTGACCAAATTACTTATAAATTTTCGTATGTACTGTTTGACAGTAATTATATCAGCTAATTTTAGCCCTATGCGTTGACGATAGTTATGCTAGGGTTATTATCGCCTGATTTGTGGCTTATATGAAATTGAGGCTTATATGAAAAAGGTAATAGCATATGATTGTATGCAATGGAGATTATAATGGACTAGCATTTGGTACGTGCCTTCGGCACGTGAAAAAATATTTCAATATTATATATTTGTTATCTGTTTATATTGTTAAGTAAATTCTATTTTTATTTTGATTTGAAATACATTTGCTAATATTATCGTTATGGAGTTTTTTGTCATTCTACTGTAGTTGAAGTTGTTGTATCATAGCAGAGATGTTTTGCTGTTTAGAATTCTTTAAAATTTATTTTTGTATATCTGTAGTTATGTCGAGTTAGCAAGCAATTATTTTGATTTTTATTTTTAAATATACAGGATAAATTTTAATTTTATATGAAAGTTTTGTTACAAAGCTTATTATTTTAGTGTGATATAGCATATTAATGTTAAGATTATGTAATGTTTGATAATAATTATTATAATGCTATTGTGTTCCAAAATTCTAATTGACAGTCAGATTATTTTTTTTTAATCTATATAAATTAATAAGCTCATATTTCATATAGGGCTGCAAAGTTAATTTTTCAGTTTGCATAAATAGAAAATTTTGGATTTTTTTTTAGATCTATTGGGTAATTCTGGGAATTAAAATCACTATTGGGCGACACCAGGAGACAAATTAAATAGCAAAAATGAATAATTGGCACAATTGGAATTTAAAAATTTTTTTTTGAAAAATTGAATCAGCAGGCTGTGCAAAAATTATGATTTTATGCTATGAGAGTTTTGTGATTATTGTAATTTATATAAGTTTTTAGTTAATATGTGAGTTAATATGTAACATATTTGTAAAAGTATCTTTTAATTTGTTTTTTGGGCAAGTATGCTTGAATGTTTTTTTTATGATTAATTTGCGATTTATCTAATAAATCATATTAGTTTGTAGTCTAGATATGAATTTGAATTAACGGTTTAATAGATAAAAGTTCTAAATAAAGTAACAGTGTAGTCATTTTTATGTAATCATTAAATTTCAGGAATATGTTAATGTCAAAGTTAGATAATTGAGCATTTACTTATTTGTGTGTATAATACAAATTCTTGGGTGAGGAAATAGCTAGTTGGAAAGTGCAAATTTTGATTATTCTGCATTTGTCAACAAAGAATCTGAATACACACAAATAAAAAAAAAGTGAAAATATGCAAAATTAATGTTTTGAATTATTGATCTTGGTGTACTAATTAAAAATGATGGGAATGAAATTTTATATATAGTGAGTATTACTCTAATCCTGTAGTTTCTAATGTTAAGGTTTTTAATCCTTTTGTAATTTTTATCACATGATATGGATAAATATATTGGATAGATTTTTTTTATTTTTAAAATCAGAATAATATATAATATTCTATAGTAATACTTTAAATTTAAAATAGAATTTTATTTTACTCACAATCGTGTGTTAATGTAATTATATATTAATTATTTATTTATATTATTTACTAAGTTTGCTTCTCATAAGTTTATTGTATCCTAATAAATTTTACTGTATTATTTTCTTTATAATTCGATATAATTAATTGTCATTTGTATATAATAATATATAATTAATTTGTATGAAATTGACTATTTCAAAAGTATTTCAAGTTATATTTTGTTGGTAATATTTTTGTGATAAAAATTAGCATATGCAATAGTATATATATATATATATAATGGCTGAAATTTTTATAAAATTTTAAGTATTAGATGTTTGATAATTCATTTTTTTTTATTTATTTTATTATGCTCCTATTACACATGTACTAATGCTCTATTACACATGTACTAATAATATATAACATTATTTTTATTAATAGATATTAAATAATTAAATAAAATTACAGTTTGATTTCACGTTACCAAGAAACATAAATATGACATATACATAGAAGATTAATCTAATTAATATTACATCATAATCAATTTATTACATTTTTTACAGAAAACTTATTGACACAACCTTGTGAAAGCCAATTCTCGATTAGAAAATTGTTAGCATTAGTCAAAAACTTTCTGATTAACCATGATCAAATCATTGCAATATAGCAATCTGATATCCAAGCCAAATGGAAAACCTGAAACATCTTTACTACTTGCAAATCACATAAAATAACAACATAAAAAATATACATACATATCTTATCTCTACTACTTGTAATCTGCTTGATAGCTTTCTAATTACATTTTTATCACAAATATTTCACCGTGATCCACAAAATAATTATAATAAAAAAAAAACAGAATCTGTTCAGCTTTTAATCATATTTTATCACATAATTTTTTACTATTTGCACGTATACATACTTTTTTACATTAATTGTATGAAGAGATATTTCAACAAACTTTTAGTTAAAAGTAATGATATTATCATAACAAAGCAATCATATACTTGAGACAATGAAAAAACCCAAAAACACTTTCACTATCTGTAAACTATATCACATAAAATCGAATCTATCTATATACACACCTTATTTAGCAATTAACGAATCTTGAATCAAATTGTCTAAAACTTCTATCATGAAAGCTATCTTTAATCTATTTTATGGTGATCTATAAAAAAATAAAAATAAATAAAAAAATAAATAAAAATGCCTGCTTTTTAATTACTTTACCATTATGTAATTACTTCATCATTATATCACAAACACATAATTACAACATCACTATGCATACATACTCATAACATATTAATAATCATAATGCATATATACTATAACTCACTGCACAAATACAATACAATAATAATAAATATACAATAACTTACACAACTACTGGATCAGAAATAACCAATCAAAGGTATTTTAAAGGATAAATTCTGGTGATGATTAATGATCTACATAATGACAATATAACACATGGAACTACTGGATTAGAAATTAACCAATCAAAAGCAATTTACATCAATTATATAGAGAGATATTTCAACAAACCTTCTAGTTAAAAGTAATGATGTTTTTGAGACGAAGCAATCAGCACCCAAGATAACAAAAAACCCAAAAACCTTCCACTATCCATAAACTATCTATATACACATCTTACCTAGCAATTAACTAACTTTGAATCAAATCATCTAAAACTTCTATCATAAAAGCTATCTTTATTTTATGGTAATTTATAACAAAATAAAAAAAATACCCGCTTTTTAATTACTTTACCATTATATAATTACTTCATTATTACATTACATACATATAATTACTATTTCGCTATGCATATATACATCACAATATATTAATAACCATAATGTATATACTTACCATAACTCACTATACAAATACAATAATAATAAATATACAATAACTTATACAATAATGGATTAGAATTAACCAATCAAAGGCATTTTAAAGTATAGCAGCAATTAACAATCTATATAATGACAACATAACACATGTAACCACCGGATCAGAAATCAACCAATAAAAATATTTTGTGTCAATTATATAAAGAGATATTTCAACAAACTATCTAGTTAAAAGTGATGAGACGAAGCAACCAGATACCTGAAACAACAGAAAACCCAAAAACACTTCTACTATCTGTAAACCATATCATGTAATATTAAATCTATATACACATTTTACTAGCAATCAATAAACCTTGAATTGAATCATCTAAATTTCTATTACGAAAGCTATCTTTAATCTATTTATGGTTATCTATAAAAAAATAATAAAAAAATGCCCACTTTTTAATTACTTTACCATTATATAATTATTTCATCATTACATCACATATGCATAATTACTACATTGCTATGCATATATACATCATAATATATTAATAATTATAATGCATATATTTACCCACAACCACCAGATCAGAAATTAACCAATCAACAGCATTTTAAAAGATAAATTCAGGTGGTGATTAACAATCATGCATCCACCGGATCAGAAATTAACCAATCAAAAGCATTTTAAAAGCTATATTTTTTGGCGGTTAAAGAATTACAAGTAATAGAGATGTGATAATTTTAGATATGCAGAGATTATAAAGATACATGTGGGAGTAAATAGTGAATCTCAGTGCCTTTTTTCTTTGCCTGTCTTGTTACTTGTTCTCTTAAGTACCTGATTATAATCTGGCTCCTATCCCTCCCGCTCTCTTTTATTATTGCACCTAGCACCTATCGCCATGCCTGTTGTTATGTGTAATGAGTTGAAAGTGCCACACTATAGCGTGAGCTTGAACTCGTTAATATTGTCATGTGAACCAAGTTGAATGTGCTACACTATAGTGTGGGCTCGAACTCGCTGTTATAAAAATTAATGCTGTATGTAATGAGTTGAATGTGCCATACCATAAGCATGGGCTTGGACTCGCTATTAGAAAAAAAAGATGCGCCATACCTTAGCATTGGTGATTCTCAATTAAGCTTCATCACGTGACATATTACGTATGTGTAGAGTTTTATGAGCACAGTATGTAATAGTAGTAATGGAGTAGAGCAATAGTGGAGCACTAATCCCATAATGTATCTTCATAATCTCTAATAAAGAGAGTGTTTAATATATTTTATTTGCAAAATACTTATAAATCAAATATTATTATATGATTTTATTAATATAAAAGAATTAACTTAAACTAATTCAAGTTTTATACAATTAGATAATTCAACTTTTTTTAATAATCCCTTGTACCAAATTTTTCAAAAAAACTGATCTATGAAAACTGTATAATTAATATAGTTTAATATAACAAAACTTTACCAAGATGCTATTAGATACAAAGTTTATTTACTATATATTTTACAACTAAAATAAATATGTAAAAAACCAATAAACTTATAAGTGAGACACCTTGATAAGATTTAGTACTATTGAGCAATAATATAATAGAGAAACCCTGGAGGTTTGTCAAAACTATAGATATAAAAATAGTAGTAGGTACTTGGTTAGATATATTATTCTATAAGTATAACTCTTACAACTCCTTTCAGTTTGGTACTTTTAATTAAGCTCACTTTAACTTCAACAAAGTGAATATTTTGGTTTATCCCCTTCAAAAGATCAATAGTGTTTACTTCTTTCAAATTGGAAATATACATACTATATTAGAATCAAATTATAAGTAAAATTAGATCTTTTGAGATAAACAATAAATAAAAGATAAGATGCTTTAGAACAAGTTCAAAATGGAATTTCTTTTTAAAATGTTCTTTTAAACAGGTTTTTTTTTGCATATGTAGATATAATACTCTAGTAAGACATTTTCTTGTGCAGGTATTATATAATTTTATAGTCTATTATAGTCAAACATAGTGCTATTATATTTTATTTACTTTTTGCTTTTTTCTTTTTTCCTTTCATATATTTTTTAATATATTGGTTAGTCATTTAGGTCATGTAGGTTATTTCTCTATTTATTTTATTTTTTTTATTATTTACATTTGTATTTTTTCTAGTAGAATCCTTTTATTCAAGAAGCTAAAAAAGAAGATTTAAGAGTAAAGTGAATAGATCTATATTTTAATAACAATAACATTTAATTGAATTCAGATAATGATCACATGTTATTTATATTGTGTAATTTAAGCAAATTAAATAGTAAAAATATATAAAAATTAATTTTACTATATTTGTCAAGTGATTACTATTAATCTACCTTAAAAGTAGACAGGAATGATTGTCTACAAAGTCCAATTTGATAATTTGAAATAATAATTCTATCAAGGAGAATTGGTCTAAAAAAACAAACCTTTATTATAGCAGATCAGTTCTAGGTATTATAAGAATAACTAGATAGATCATCTTTAATTTTGAATATCTTAGGAGATTTGGGATATTTTACAAATTTATATAGAAATATTTAAATAAAAAGTGGCATAAACTGCTAAATTGGAAGAAAATTCAGGTTTTACAAATTAAATTAAAAAGTACTTAATTAATTTTTTTAGTTTTATAAATATAACCTTGCTTTATTTGTTATTTAGTAAAAATTAAATAATTTATTATATTGTATACTAATTAATAACTATACTAGAGGAAAGGTCTGCTCAAACTACTTTATCTGTATTCAAAGTTTGGCTAAATAAAGGACCAAAATCCTTTTTAGTTTATGAAATAAGTATATTGTGAAATTTAGTAAATAATTTGTTATGTTTGTTGCTATAAAATTACAAGAAGTTAAATTATTTAATTTCTAGAATAATATTAAACATATTATGACTTAAAGTATTGTAAATCAATCTGTGTGCTGATAGTGTAGATGGTTACACTCCCAGGTTGCAAAACGTAAGGTCACCAGTTCAAGCCCTACTAGGAGACAAGGAAAAACTATATGAGATCATGAGATGGGCAGGCTAAACCATGATTCTAGGAGGTAAAATAATTGAATTAACGGCTCTATTTGGAGCTGCTAATTTTGACATAATATCTTTCCACAAATTAGATTCAAAGATTTGCTGATACTGATATAGTTTATCCATAACATCTTCACCAGTAATTTGAAAGTACCGATATGGGGCATACAATTTTTGAGTGTAGTTTTTAAAGTTAAAAAATTTGTATTAGACCATTGTGTAATATTAGAATCAAGGTCAGGGTTTTGAGCAATTCCCCATCTAATAACTTGATTCCAAATTTTTCCTTCATCCATATTCAAATTGTCAAGCTTTAAAAGAGAGACCAAAGTACTTTCTGAAATATTCACAAAATCTTCAGAATCGAAAATAATGCTTGGGTGCTTGGTAATAATATTATTACAGAATTTTTGTAAATCAAAATTGTCATTTTCAAAACTTATTCTATAAACTTTAGTAAAATTGCGACAAATCCATGATGCATGATTCACCAATTGTGTTTGTGCCGCATTTCCCAATTCTTCAAGGCCAAATTCATTAGCAGTAATTAGAAGATCAAGAATTGTAGGTGCATCAGCTTTATTGAATAAGACAATGCCACTATAAATATATCTATTTGAGTCAAAAAAAAAGGCGTTCTTTTAAGTCTTAGTCATATAAATTTTATGATAATGCCATTTAATACATACTTAATAATAATTTCAAAATTGGTAATAGAAATATTTGGAAAGCTGATTTTTTTAATGTTCTTTTCATTGTAAAATGTTTTAGACAGCTTTTCACAGAGATAAAAACATCGAGAGTTCAAAATTATTGAATGAACTTTAAATATTTGACAGTTAGGCATTTGACCAACTTCAATTAATACATTATAATCTTCTTCATTTTCAAGAAGATTTGATAAATCGTTAGAAAGTTTTTTAAAGAATTCTATAGTCATTTATACAATAAGGGCAAAATTTTAAGAACTAACGAAAATATTGAAATATGGTCAAAAAACATGCGTATCTAAAAATTGCGAGGGTGTTATGCTTATAAGTTATGCCCTAATATTGTGAAACATGGTTTTTGCTAATTTTGAAAGCGCATCTTACCCTGATGCGCCAGCAAATTTCATAATCATGTGATCTCAAGCTAAAAAATTTGACGATCCTAACGAAGGAAACAAGAAAAAAAAAGGTAGAAAAATATAAATACCGGTACATAAAAAATGGGAGCTTGATGTATTAATAAAAAAATGTGGAAATGGGATTTTGCATATATAAAGCCCTTTCTAACTTTAATCTAACTATAATCCAAAAAGGCCTTAACACTAAAAGTTAATTAATAAGAGTCTACTCTGCTTTAGACATCCATTACAGTTTTGACCGAGAAAATGGTTAAAAAGGTAATTAAATGTATCACGAATTTGAAAGCGGTTTGTATAGTCTACTTTCTTACTCTTGCTCTCGCTCCATTTTGCTCTGCAGAAACTTAAATGAAAAAATAAAAGTTTTATCATATGGACAAAGATCTCCAATATACAACATTAAATAAAATTTGTCACGATTATTGAGAATGATTATTTGATCAGAAATTATAAGCACGATTATGAATTGCTTTTGAATTTTTGTATGTATATAACCTGGTTAGTTGCTTATAAATTTTGTACCTGCTTGTGACCAAATTACTTATAAATTTTTGCATGTACTGATTGTTATAATTATATTAGCTAATTTTTAATAATCTCGATGTTTTGACTAGATATTTTCACCAATATGTAAAATATATTAATCAACATCATAGAAAATTGTTGTTCCACTATATATTTAGATTTCTAATTTTTAAAATTTTCCATTTTTATATGTATAACCTGGTTGCTTATAAATTTTGTTCCTGGTTGTGTCCAAATTACTTATAAATTTTTATGCATATGTACTGTATTATACAGTAATTATATCAGTGTCCTGCAGGTCGATAGTGTAGTGGTTGCACTCCCAGGACATTAGCCAACTTAGACGTAAGGTCACCAGTTCAAGTCCTATAGAAAACAGAATTACTACATAAGATCATGGAATGGATGGCCTGAACCAGGATGCTGGGACCACGTTTGGGCAGCTCAGCCACATATGTGTTTGTGCCTGACTTTCCATAGAAAATAGAAACTTGATCAGTTCTGGTTAAATCCTCCGGTAGTAAATAGGTCAATCAGATTTAACCCAAAACATAAAGATGACTGCTCCAGGATGAATTGGATGGAAGTAGAGTAGTCTGCTCTAACAAGGTTCCCCCACTCAGGGATGAAAACTTCTAGAAGAATCGGATTGAATCTGAAGCTGAAAACACTACCGGGTATCTTTGGTTGGCAAAATTAAAAATAATTGGACAGTTCTAGTTAAATCCCCCTGTAGTAAATGGGTCAGCTAGCTAAACCCGGTTGGGATAATCAAAAAAATAAGACCATGCATATATTTGTATAAAATATGTAGTACATAAAATATGTAGGGAACCTTGCTAATTAGGGAGGCCCATTAATTACATTGACCTTAAGTAAATAAAAGAAAAGAACGCCAATGGTGTCCCATGGCAAAGTTTGCCATAAGGGTTATAAAAAAAATTATATTAGCTAATTTTAGCCCTATGCGTTGACGATAGTCATACTAGGATTATTATCACTTATGTGAAAAAGATAATAGCATATGAATGTATGCAATAGAGATTATAATGCATGTGATAATTTTAAATACGCAGAGATTATAAAAATACATGTGGGAGTATCAGTGCTTTCTTTCTTCGCTTGTTTTGTTACTTGTTCTCTTCAGTATCTGATTATAATCTGGCTCCTATGCCTCCCCCTCTCTCATTTATTGCACCTAGCACCCTGTTGTTATGTGTAATGAGTTGAATGCGCTGCACTATAGCATGGGCTCGAACTTGTTGATTTTGTCATATGAACCAAGTTGAAAGCGCCGCACCATAGTGTGGGCTTAAACTCATTGATGTAGTCATGTGACCAAGTTGAATGCAATGCACTATAGTGTGGGCTCGAACTTGCTATTATAAATATTGATATTGTATGTAATGAGTTGAATATGCCATACCATAAGCATGGGCTTGGACTTACTATTAAAAAAAAAGTGCTATACCTTAGTGTTAGCGATCCTCAATTATGCTTCATTACATGATATATCACATGTGCATAGTCTTGTTGTGATCACAGTATATATAGAATTGTTATGAGCACAGTATGTAATAGTAGTTATAGATTGGAGTAGTAGTAGAGTACTACTCCTATTATGTATCTTCATAATCTCTAATAAAGAGAGTGTTTAATATGAAATCCAAGTGAGAATAATTAATAATCATAATGGTTTGACTATATATTTTCAGCCATATGTAAAATTTATTAACCAACATCATAGAAAGTTGTTGTTTTACTATAGATTTATATTTCAAATATTTATATCATTTGCAAAATACTTATAAATTAAATGTTATTCTGTGATTTTATTAATATAAAAGAATTAACTTATACTAATTCAAGTTTTATACAATTTAGATAATTTAACCTTTTTTAATAAACCTTTTTACCAAATTTTTCAAAAAACCTGATCTAAATAAAAACTGTATTATTAATATAGTTTAATATAATATAAAGTTAGCAAGCTGCTATTAGATACAAAGTTTGTTTACTATATATTTTACAACTAAAATAGATATAAAAAAGACCAGTAAACTTGAGATTTAGTACTATTGAGCAATGATATAATAGAGAAACTCTGGAGATTTGTCAAAACTATAGATATAAAAATAGAAATAGGTACTTGGTTATTCTATAAGTATAACTTTTACAACTCCTTTTAGTTTGGTATTTTTAATTGAGCACCCCTTTGGGCTTTTCAAAATTTCAACAAAGTGAATAGTTTGGTTTATCCTCTTTAGAAGATTAGTAGTATTTACTTCTTTCAAATTGGAAATATGCATACCATATTAGAATCAAATTATAAGTGAAATCAGGTCTTTTGAGATAAATAATAAATAAGATGCTTTGGAACAAGTTCAAAATAAAATTTCTTTTTAAAATGTTCTTTTAAACAGGTTCTTTTTTTGTATATATATATTTATAATACTCTAGTAAGACATTTTCTTGTGCAGGTAATATATAATTTTTTTAGTCTATCACAATCAAACATAGTGCAATTATATTTTATTTACTTTTTGCTTTTTTCATTTTTCTTTCATATATTTTTTTAATAGATTGTTTAGTCATTTAGGTAATATAGATTGTTTCTCTATTTGGTTTATTCTTTTTTATTATTTATATTTGTATTTTTTCTAGTAGAATCTTTTATTCAAGAAGCTAGAAAAGAAGATTTAATAGTAGAGTGAATAGATCTAGATTTCAATAGTAACCACTTTACTAAATTTTTTACAATAACATTCAATTAAATTCAGGTAATGATCATATATTATTTATATTGTGTAATTTAAGCAAATTAAATAGAAAAATATATAAAGATTACTTTTGCTATATTTGTCAAGTGATTACTATTAATTTACTTTAAAAGTAGACAGGCATGATTGTCTACAAAGTCCAAGTTGATAATTTGGAGTAATAATTCTATCAAGAAGAATTGGTCTGAAAAAAACTTTATTATAGCAAATTAGTTCTAGGTATTATAAGAAATAACTAGATTGATTATCTTTAATTTTGAATATCTTAGGAGATTTGGCATATTTTACAAATTTGTATAAAAATATTTAAATAAAGAGTGCATAAACTACTGAATTGAAAAAATTCAGGTTTTACAAATTAAATTTAAAAAGTATTTATATTATTTTTTTTAGTTTTATAAACATAACCTTGCTTTATCTGTTTTTCTTTTATTATTTAGTAAAAATTAATTAATTTATTATATTGTACACTAATTTAATAACTAAACTAAAGGAAAAATCTGCTCAAACTACTTTATCTGCATTCAAAGTTTGGCTAAATAAAGGACCAACATCCTTTTTAGTCTATGAAATAAGTGTGTTGTGAAATTTAGTAAATTATTTGTTATGTTTGTTGCAATAAAATTACAAAAGTTAATATTATTTAATATCTGGAATAATATTAAACATATTATAATTCAAAGCATTGTAAGTCTATAGTTGATATTTGACATAGTATTTGATGGGTGGCAATCAATTAATCAACAATCACTTCATTGATATAACATTTCACTAACAATTATTCACTGACAAGTTCATTTTACTGACAGTTTTTTCATATAAGCTCATTTTATAGACAAAGTAATTCTGGTCATTTTTGTTAGAGTCAGGGCAGAATTAGGTAGAATTAGGGCTAAAGTTAAGGTGTTTTTTGAAAAAAAACTTGTCAGTGAAATGAACTTCAGTGCAACAAACTATCAGTAAAATGAACTTGTCAATAAGTATTTGTTAGTGAAATGTTATATTGGTAAAGTGATTGTTGACAAAATAATATGAACCCATATTTGACACATGTAGACACATGATATATGTTTTTGTTTTAATACTAGCAGGTTGTAAATCATTATTTAGATATTAATAATATAATTCTTGAGTTTGATAGGAGTAAGCTAAATCACCCACTTTTAAGTAAAAATAAAAACTGATAAAAGGCAGTAAAACCTGAGATATAAAACTGAATACCCATGTAATACAGTTTTCCTTTTCTATATCACCTCCTATATAATCGCAACTCCTATGCAATTACATTAATTTTTGAGACAATTTATTAAAAAATCTTATAAAAGAACTTCTACATAATCATACTCTTTTATAATTACCAATTTTCTAGATACAAACTGTGTGATTATAGAGAAGAAAGACTGTATATTAAGTAGTAGTATAGTTTAGTAGTATTTGAGTAAAGTGTGGGTTGATAGTGTGAATTTGCAAAAGCAAGATTTGCATTAAAATTGTTCACTTGGGTAATGCATTAATAAAGGTAAGGTTTACCAAAGCAAACTTAAAGCCTAGAGTTAGAGAAAACCCAAGTAAAGAATAATAGTAGTTGGTAAATGTTTATCAGTATAACTATTTTTTTCATTTAAACTATTGAGAAGTAGGTAAAGGTAAAACAAAATAAAATGGAAATTAGCAAAAGAGTTGCAATTTTGTTTTAGTATTTATATATTTGATTATATAGTCTTCCTCCCTATAATCACACAGTTTGTATCAAGAAAATTGGTGATTACAGTCTTCCTTCTCTGTAATCACCTCCTATAATCACAACTTCCATACAATCACATTAATTTTTGAGACAATTTATTAAAAAACTTATATAAAATCTTTTATATAATTACACTCTTTTATAATCACCAATTTTCTTGATACTAACTGTGTGATTATAGAGGAAGACTGTATAAAAAAGTGTGATTATATAGAAGATTTTTTATAAGTTTTTTAATAAATTGGTTCGAAAATTAATATGATTGTATGGAAATAGTGATTATTTAGGAGATGATTATAGAAGAGAAAGACTGTACTATTTTATTAAAGTTATTAAATTGCTGTTTGTAAAATTTGATATAGTTCCTATTAGGGCTCCTATCGAACCGGACCGAACCGAACTTTTGTCAAGTTTGAGTCCGGTTCGATTTTCGAACCGGACTCAAACTTTTTGTTTCGAACTTTTTAGTCAAGTTTGAGTTCGGTCCGGGTTCGGTCCGAAGTTTGCAAACTAGTTCGAGTCCGAATAGTTAGTGATTGGACCCGGGTGGGCATTACCCGGGTCACCCGCGGGTTGGTCAGGTGACCCGTATTGAGTTGTAGTAACCCGGAATTCAAAATTCTATTGCTATTAATAGATTCGCCAAATACATTTAATAAAAAATATTTGACGAAAATAATTTATTTCATTCTATAAACTTTTTGTAGATAGTCGACTCTATGAAACGAATCTCTCTATTAGTGCTCCTACGAACCGGACTCAAACCGGACTTTAGTCAAGTCTGAGTCTGGTTCGATTTTCGGACCAGACTCGGACTTTTATATTCAGACTTTTTAGTCAAGTTCGAGTTCGGTCCGGGTCCGGTTCGAAGTTCGCGAACCGGTCCGGTTTCGAATATAGTTATATGTATTTTTTAGTGCTGAACAAGTTTACTTAGTGCATGTTTTTAGAATTAATTAGTAAAAGTTTATGAATTATAAGATTTTATAAAATTTTATTAATAAAATTTTATAAAATCTTATAATTCACAAAATTTTATTAATTAATTCTAAAAACATGCACTAAGTAAAATTGTTCAGCACCTAAAAATGCATCATATCGGTAAAATTAATTTTATTTTACTTGAAATTTAGAGGATAGATGCATTATTTTGGATTTTTGATCAAAAAAGTCAAATTTAAGCATCTATTCTCCAAATT
>QKWP01001998.1:3608-37285 GCA_003550325.1 Gigaspora rosea
AACAAAAAAATTAAAGAAAAAAAAAATATTGAAAAAAATATTGAAAAAAAGAAAAAAAAATAACAAAAAAAAATAACAAAAATAAAAAAAAAATATCAAAGAAGAAGAAAAAAATTAATACGATAAAAAAAAAAAAAATACCGAAACCGAAGAAGAAAAAAAAAATTTAATAAAAAAAAAAAAAACCAAAAAAAAACACTACTAATCTTGAGTTGCTGTTTACCATTTTAGCGACGAAGCCCTGCAGAAATGGCAAAGCCCTAGAAATCGTGAAACTCTGGTGACTCCGATGTAGAAGAAAAAGAAGCGTTAGTTAAAGACGAGAAGACAAGAAAGAAGAAAACAATAAAAAAGAAAAAAGACTTTCAGAAAGAACACGAGAACAACTCCAAACCGAATTCGGGCCTAGAAGAAAAAAAAAACAAACAAAAAAACAAGCGATTATCATTGTTTATATATGATCGCCAATCTCTAAAATGATTGGTCGATCATATAGGAGTCACATAGCAACAGGTCGCTATTTTATTTTTGCCATATTTTAAATATATTATATAAATAATATGTTGTATTAGCCAATCAGAATAGAGGATATATAATAACCTGACTAGGCCAAAGACCCCCTCTCCCCTAAGAAATCAGCTGATTTCTGGCGCCTCCCTTATGAGTTTCATCAATCATCAATTCATTAATTAAAAATCACCTGATAAAATGGTTTCATTTTTTGTCAATAACAAATGTTTGTTATTTGTTAGATATCTTTACTCATTTGATTTAAAGTAACTGGGTGTTGCATTGTTAATTAATTATAATATAATAATATTATACTATAGTTACAATATTATATTATTACAATATTATGAAATTGCGGTATTATAGTATTACAGAATTGCAGTATTATAGCATTACCGGTATGCTATTATGGCATTACAGCATTATATTATTATAGCATTATAGCATATAATTTTTATAGCAATTAGATAGGGCAGTGTCATTAATCACCTGATTATTTTTTATCAGAGGCCTACCCCCCTCCCTCTTCTTTAATATATAAATAGTCAGGTTCTTATATATAATTTTAACTTTTTTTACCCCCCTCCCCCCCCTAAAAAATCACCTGATTTTTGTTACTCCCCATACTATGCCACGTTAGTGAATTATATATATAATCTTATATAAGTTATTATGGCCTGTAATATAACAAAAATCTTAGAACTAATATAGTATATTATATATAATATACTAGAAACTTGGAACCAGTGTAAGTCCGAAGCACAAAATATTAAATTAAATAAAATATAATTATAAAATATTTTGAATATTTATTTTATTTTTTTTAAATTATTTATTTATTTAGAATATTTTCAAGCACCTCAAAAATTACTATGATTAACCATTTAAAAATCGACTACATAAGCTCTTTTTATAATCAAAAAAATACAAAAAAAAATAAAAAAACTACAAATTACTAAGAAAAATAACTATAATATTTAAAAAATTAAAAAAATTAAAAAAAATACTATCAGTTACATCCCATATTAACCATCGTGCTACATCTCATACTAACTATGCTACGTCTGTTCTAATATTGTGCTATGTTATGTTCTACTTATATTACGTTTGTTCATTTTAAATCACACTATTAAGTTCCTAAAAAACTCACCAAAAAAAATGAAAAACATCAATACTTTTCGCAGCTGATGCTGAAAACGGCTGATGCTGAAATTTGGGATCTCGATTTGAAATTATAAGCCCTGCTAAAATCCACAAATATTCTTTAAATATCAAATCTACTCCCAAAACTTACCCTAATCCTATAAGACAAAAACAAAAAAATCACCACAAAAAAATTTTAAAATTTCATATCAAAGTAGGTCAAAATTTTAGCATCAGCCGTTTTCAGCATCAGCTGCGACAATACTTAATAAAAAAAAAATACTATTAGATATTCCATATTAACCATTATACTGCATCTTATACTAACTATCATGCCATTCTATCGTACTATGTTCATTTATTCTAAATCATGCTATTAAGTTCCTAAAAGAAAATCACTAAAAAAAACATTAATACTTATAAAAAAAAAAAAAACTATTAGCTATGTACCATATTAACCATTGTGCTGCATTTCATACTAACTATTATGCTATTTTATCATACTACGTTCATTTGTTCTAAATCGTGCTATTAAGTTCCTAAAAAAAAATCACCAAAAAAAAAATATTAATACGGTACTTATAAAAAAAAAAAAATACTATTAGCTACATCCCATATTAACCATTGTACTGCATCTCATACTAATTATTATGCCGTTCTATCCAGTGATAGCAAATGACAAGGTTATAAAAATTTTTATGAAAATGACTATAAATAATATGTTATTTTAAAATGACAATGTCATTTATTATAAAAAAATTTTATACAAAACCATTGCAAAATGACAAGTCATAAAAAATATTTTTATAAATAACATTAAAATGACAAATAAATAACAGTATTACTATTATCAAAACTTTACTAAAAAATAATTATTTTGATCATAAAATTCATCAAATCAGCTGAATTCAATACTATCTATATCGGAGTTATTTAATATTACGGATAGGGGAAAGAAAAGAGGTTCGGGCTTTCTAAATTGGACTTTTCGTATAAATGCAAAATAACTCCCAAAAGTATAATTTCGAATTATGATTGAATTAAGCTTAATCCTGGCCATTACTCAAACCATGCCCCTAGATGGTATTTTTCATTTTTTATAGTTTAACATCTATTCCTGGTTAGAGGAACTTAATGTTTCAAATCGTTAGTTGAAAAACCTACTAGTTGGCAACTTTTCAACTAATCAATTTAAAAAAAGTTAAACACTAATTAATTTATTATCAACTAGTTCAATTACAATTAATTGCTAGTTATCAACTAGTTATTAACTAGTTATCAACTAGTTATCAACTAACTATAATTATATTATATTAATCAACTAAACGATATAACAAAGTTACAACCATGGATTGGTAACTAATAATACTTCTCGGTTTGAGATGTATCTGGTGTGCATTTTTGTTATTTCAAATTTGCCAGTTTTCAGTATGTTTTATACTAACAGGTTATCCTCCAAAGCATAAAGGCATTATTCTTCGTATATAATATGAATTGTTCTGGGTACCAATTAGAGAGTCAGTACTTTACAGTTGTGACTTTTCAATTTTCACTTATTGAAAAATGATTCAGGTGATTCTTGATGTAATAGATTAATAATAATAAACGTAGTTCATATTTATTAATGATATAATAATTTAAGTAGTTCCTTTAGTGTTACATGTTTTATTTTTTTTAATTATACTTAAATCGTTTTTTTTTTGTTTTATATCTATATTTGAATTGACTTTTTTTTTAAATCACTACTAGATATTAGATCTACCATTAAATCATAGGTTAGATTTAACTATTATTTAATCAATTTTACAGTAAATAATCTAATAGTAGAGCTTGGATCCATTATTTGTTTTTATATTCAATTTAACAAATATTTAACGGATTTTATTATTAACTTTAGTATACAAATATGATAACAAATCCAACTTCTATATTGTGGTTATAATATTCTGCGAAATATATATGAACAATTTACGTCTTTTTCAAATTTTTATTATATAATAAGCGAGATGTAAAATAGTGAAAATATTAAAAGAGGGAGAGTGTATATGTTTAACCGATTTAACTTTAATAGTTACTAGGAGATAAGTTTCTGATTTACTCGAATAAAGGTCTCTTCAGCTCTACACTAGCTTACTTCCTTTATTTTCCTTAAGTAAAATCAGAGGGAGCCCTTCTTCATCTGTTTCTCTCTTTATTGAAGTCAAATTCATTTGTTTATATACATTTGAATTTAATATACGACACATTGATGTGTTATTTGACATATTAACATACTGTTTAACTCTACTACTAAGCTTAACACGTTAATGTGCTATCAAGAATGTTTATAATCTGTGACCCTTAACACGCAAACGTGCTAATACGTTAACATGTTATAAAAATTTTACAAAAGAGACTATTTATGTTAATCATCAAGTTTACTCAGATTGACTAACATTTAATGAATTATTCACAAATAGATATAAGTTTCAAATAAAGAAAAGAAGATATATATATAAACTAATCTGGAAATTTAGATCTCTAATGTCAATAGTATCGAATGAAGGTGACAGTCATGCGAGTGTACGTGAGAATCAAAATAGTCGAATCAAGCAACCATTCTAATAGCTCTTTATAATGAGTATTAAATAATCATTCTAATAGCTCTTTATGATTAGTGTTAAATAATCATTCTAACAGCTCATTATAATTAGTGTTAAATAATCATTCTAACAGCTCTTTATGATTAGTATTAAATAATTATTCTAACAGCTCATTATGGTTATCATATAGATGCTAGTGAAATTAAACCATTTTACCAGGTGAAATGATGAAATAGTTTCACCAGAATTACACCAAAATTTTATTTTGGTGAATTGGTGAAATTGGTAAAATTGGTGAATTGGTGAATTGGTGAAATTAGTGAATTGGTAAATTGTTGAATTGGTGAAACGGTAAATTGAATTGGTGAAATGGTGAATTAGTAAAATGGTGAAATGGTGAATTGGTGAATTGGTAAAACAGTGAATTGGTGAAATGATGAATTGGTGAATTTGCTCAGTCCTATAAACGGTTAATAGTTCTGACATCAAAGTGTGTCTGTAAAAACATAAAATGTAAAAAACTTAACAAAAATCTAACCGAATTTCAGGCTAAAATAATTTCAGACTCTGGAAATTCACTATTTTACCATTCTGCTGTTTCACCATTCCATCAATTCACCATTTCACCATTTCACCAATTTACCATTTCACCAATTCACCAATTCACCAATTACACCAATTATACCAATTCACTAGTTACACTAGTTTCATCATTACCGATTGGTGATTGGTGAAATAGTGAAATCATTTCACCACTCTGATTTAATTTCACCAGCATTTATAGGTTAGCATTCTAACAACTTTTGATAATTAGTGTTAAATAATCATTCTAATAGTTTTTTATGATTAATGTTAAATAATCATTCTAGCAGCTCTTTATAGTTAGCGATAAATAACTATTCTAAAAACTTTTTATGGTTATGTTAAATAATCATCCTAATGGCTCTTTATTGTTGCCATTCTAAAATCTTTTTCAGATAAGTATTTAGTGTTTGGATTAGAATGGTTGAGATATGGTTCATGATTCGTGAAACATTTGTCATTCATCAACAAACGGCGATGTTTAATTGATAGATGTCACTATAATAAGATTTTAAATAAATATTTTCAAAATTCTTCGTATCAATGCAAATATCAATGTGATTATGAATAATTATTATATAAACTATAAATGACAAGTATAGTCATAAAAAGATAAATGATTTTTTTATGCAAAAATGACTTGTCATATGACAAGGTGTCATTTATTTTTAAATAACAATGTGCCATCACTGGTTCTATCATACCACGTTCACTCATTCTAAATCACATTATTAAGTTCCTAAAAGAAAATCACCAAAAAAATAAAAAACATTAATACTTATAAAAAAAAATACTATCAGCTATGTTCCATATTAACCATTGTGCTGCATTTCATACTAACTATCATGGCCATTCTTTTATACTATATTTATTAGTTCTACCTATTGCGCTATGTTTGTTTCTAAAAAAGAATCACCAAAAAAATAAGAACGTTAATATTAAAAAATAAATAAATAAATAAAATACTATCATGCTACATTCCATATCAGCATATTAACTATCATGCTGCATCCCATATTAATTATCATGCTATGTCTGTTCTAACTATCGTGATATGTTCTATTCTAACTATTGTATTACATTAGTTCGTTCTAATTATCGCGCTATGTTTCTAAAAGAGAATCACCAAGAAAATAAGAAACGTTAATACTAAAAATAAAAAATAAAAAAAATATTATTATGCTACGTCCCATATTACTATTGTACTCATCCTATACTAACTATCATATTATGTTCATTCTTACTAACTACCGTCTATATTTGTTCTAACTATCATGCTATTTTTGTTCCTAAAAGAGAATCATTAAAAAAATGTTAGTACTGTAAACCAAAAAAAGATAGAACCCACATCTTGATTAAAACTTATTGTATGTATTGAATAAATATTCCAAGAATCTCTCGAACCTAAAAAAAAATTACCAAAAAAAGAAAAAGCAGGCGTTAGAACTATAAAGTGGAGAAAAAAAAGTGAATATAAAAAAAAGTGCAATGTGAAGATTTAAATAACTCCAAAGAAAATACAGTAGCCTTCTTATCCGTTGTTAAAGAAAATCAGAATCTATAAAAAGAAGTATTACTATATTACTGTACAAAAAAAATCAAACCAAATAAAAAAAATTATCTGCCAAAATAATCTTGTAATTATGCGTTACGCATGCAAACAGATATGAATTTTCAAAATTATATATGCAATAGCTTAAAACAATCAAAAATGTAACTATTGATGCATCAAAAACGTAACTTTTGTATCACCATATATAAACCTTAAAAGTCCTTTGCTATGCTCCGGACAATTACATTATATTACAGTTTATATTCAAAATAGACCAAATAAAAAAAATGCAAATTATCTCCTCTTTGAGGGTCACAGAAGGTAATATTTTGTATATTTTGTGATCTTTTCATATTGTTTTGCAATATTTTGCAAATTTTCGCAAATTTTCAAAATTTTTTAAAAAATAAATAAATGATATACATATTCATATAATTATGCTTTTTTACAGGTTTTTATATTATTTCACAAGGTTTCACAATTTAATATAATATTTTATATTTATTTATTTATTATTATTATTATATTATAATTTACATTTATTAATATACATTTTTAATTAATATTACATACTTTATTATATATTACATTATTATATAGTATTATTTTTATATGATTACAAATATTTTAAACTACTTTTGCACTTCATTGTATCTAATTCTATTACTATATACAAAAAACTAGTCCTATATACTTATTTTTGCTTATTCCATAGTAGCTATTATCTTCTTTTCTTTGTTTTCTATTGTTTTCACTTTGGATATTTCTTTTGTTTTGGCTATAATCTTTGTTTTGCTCACTTTTTTTAAATACTTCAAAGAAGCGAAAAAAATAAAAAAAAAACATTTTTTAGAAGTATTGGTGTTCTTGTAAATTGCTAAAAAAATCTAGTATATTCTTGCAAAGTGCCAGAAAAGTTAAAGCTAGTATTATTGTAAAGTACCAAAAAAGTCGCAAAGTGTTGAAGAAGTCAGAAATAAATAAAATAAAAATTAAAAAAAATAAGTAAAAAAAATAAAAATAAAAAAAACAAAAAGTATAAATAAACTAATAAAAAAAATAAATAAACCCTAAATCTTCATTTTTCTGAAGTAAGAGTTTGCGTTCTTGCAAATTCAGAAATTGCGAAAGCTGGCAAAGTACTGGAAAAGTCTGAATCGGTTTGCTTGCAAAGTGAAGAAATTAAAGTTTTTTCTTGCAAAGTGCTAGAATAAAATAAATTAATAAAACAAATTTTAAAAAACAAAAAACAAAAGCAAATTATATTAAACAAAAAATAAATAAAGTTCTAACTAAACCTTTATTTCTTTAAAGAAGTGTTTTTGAAAATTTAGAAATTGCTAGAGACATCAGATGTGTGTTTTTGCAAAGTGTCAGAAGTTTGGGTTGGCTTGCGCAAGATTTCAAAAGTTGTTTGTTTTTTTACAAAGGTGTTCTTGTAAAGTGCCAAAATAAAAATAAAATGAAAAAAATTAAAAAATAAATAAATAAAAAAATGAAAAAAACAATAAAATCAAAAAAAACCAAAACAAAAACAAAAATAAAATGAAATTAAAAAACAAAATGAAAACAAAAAAGCAAAAAAAAAAAACAAAATAGAAGACCTAATTATAAACAAAAGGTCTAATTTGATTTGTAGTACAGAATTTGAACATCATCGAACTTTTTAAACTATTTCAAAAAATTAGTTTAATGCATAATTTGGGCTACAAATCACTAATCTAGCTTGGTTTCCTAATTCTAAAATATTTTGAAAGGTGTTCGAAATATTTTGTAATATATTTTGAAATATTTCGAAATTACTTTCAAAATATTTTGAAAATTTGATATTTCAAAATATTTCAAAATATTAAAAAATATTTTGCTTATATTATGGTTTGTAAGACCTTACGTAAGATTATGCTATTATAAATTTGCTGATATAGTTATAATTAATTCTACCATTAGTAAAATACTGTAATTGCTATAATTTAGTAATTCTATATATTAAAGGAGATTCTTAGCTATGATATTTATTTTTTATATAATTTTATTTAAACCTAAACAGGTTCACAAACTTCAAACCAGACCTGAAATGAATCTATAATCATATTTGAGTCTGGTTTAAGTTGGTACTTTGGGTTTAGATTCAAGTTTAGGACCAAAATTTTAAAATTTATAGTTCAAGTCTGGGTTCAGCTAAACCCAAACCAGACTAGATTCAGACTTTGGAGCTCTAATAAGATTATTAGATTTGTATAATTTATCTTAAATAATATATAATCTATCTTAAATACTAAATTTGATTGGCTATATGCATTTGGAAAGATAGTTTGATATAGAAAATTTTTTGAAAAAATATGTATTTGCAAAATATAAAATAAGCATTTGGCAATAATAATTTCTTATAGACAAACCAAAAACATATATTTAGAAAAGTATTGCATTTATAAAAGTTGCATTTATAAAGATCTAACTATATATTTTTTCAATTTAAACTAATCTTTTTACTTTAGAGTGGTAATTATAAATTTCATTGTTATTAATATTTTTGGACTTTGTCATTTTAGTTTGTTGTTTGTAAAGGTTTTATTAGTAATTTTGGACTTTTTAATATTTTTATTAGTAAGTAAGTCTTTGTTAGTGTTTTCACTTTTAGTAAATTTTTTTCTTGGCTTTATAGTATAAGTATAAAATAATATACAGAGATATAATTTCAAATTTTAGCTTAAGGGTAGGGGGTATGTCGATCATTTTTTATATGATTTTTGTGTCACTATTTTTTCTTTTGAATATTAAAAAATATTTTATTATGTAAACTGTTTTTAAAAATTAATTAAAATTTGTAGAATAGGTTTTTCTGATTCTAATGGTAGTAAAATCATCAAAATTGGGTAAATATTTATCGAGATACATATATTTAAAGGTTAGATATTATTTTATCATATGATGATCATATGATATTTAATTAATAATCTTGTGTAACCCTGGAAAATTTAGAGGCTCCCCGGAAACTTTACAATATATACAAGTATATTTTTTTTAAATATTATATTTGTTAAAATTTTTACTACTATAAAGAACATCATCTAAACTATTTACTACAAAAATTTGATAAAGATTAATTGTAATAGTAAAAAGTTTTATTAGTAGCATATTTCTATTTTTTGTAAAAATCACGTTGTGACACTAAGATCATATGAAAAATGATCGACATACCCCCTACCCTTAATTTAGACTAAAATTCAAATTAATGCTTCTGTATATTATTTCACCCTTATATAGTAGTTATAGTGTTCTGATTATACATAGTGATGAAAATTGGGTTTGATTTATTTTGCTTAATATCTAAATTTTTTGATGCTTTTTTTGAATAGACAAAATTATAAAAAATATAAGAAAAAGTGTAAGTGATAATAGTCACTAGAGCAAAATTGACCAATTATATTATGATCAAAACAAAAACAAAGTATCAAAACTTACTATCATTAGGGGCAGAGTTAAAGCTATAGTTAAGGTTTGGATAAAGCTTAGTATATATAAAAAAAAGTAGTTTTATAGACAAAATTTTAAGTTATAAGTAACTGGTAATTTTTTAAAAAAATCAAAGTTTTGTATTTTTTATGTTATACATGATCAGCTGATCTAATTGGTCAATCATACTCCAGTGATTGTCACTACTAGTAACAAATAGATTCATTTAAAATATAAATATATAAATTTTATTTGCTCTTTTTTACTTTATTTTTGGGAACACAAAATAGGCATTTTTCAAAAATTAATTTTAGTAGCATGTATAGTTTTGATATTCAGTTTAGCCTGAACCAAGTTCAGGCCAAACCTAAACTGAACCCAAATTTAAACCAAAAATTTGCAGATCTTTGAACTCAAACTAGACTTGAATATTATTAAAAGTTCAGTTTGGGTTTAGTTCAAAGTTTACAAACATGTTTAGGTTCAAGATTCCCATTAGGCTGTTTGAAATTAATTTTTTAGTTAACATTACCCTCTCATCCAATAGCCCTCTGACCCCCTAGTAAAATGAACATATGAAAAAAATAAAAAAAATAAAATAATAATATTTAGAAATCAAATTTAATATATAAATTTGATTTATTACTTTATGCATGATATTACTAGCATATAATTAGTATTTATAAAGTAGCTAACATACATATTCAGTGTTGGCATTAGGACTAGGAATGGTAAAGTTCCTAGGTTCAGAACCTAAGAACCTAGTTTTGGAACCTGGTTTTTAAAAACTAGGTCCCAATTTTGGAACCTAGGTTCTTAGGTTTGTGGCAGGTTCTTTAGGTTCATGGTAGATTCTTAGGTTCTTAGGTTCTTATATAGGTCCTTAGGTCCTAGGTTCTTAGGTTTTTATATAGGTTCTTAGGTTCTTAGGCTCTTATGTAGGTCCTTAGGTTCTTAAATTCAATTTCTAACAATTGTCAATATTATGTATAAACTTGGAAAGTCTCTATACACATTATCTATATTAATACTAACAGAATGGCATACAAAGTTGATTTTTTGTTTAGCATTACATGGGATCTGAAAATATGGTTGGTCTTTTTTTTATTATATATATATTATTAGTTCTGATCTTCATACTCACAATACTCACAATGTCTCAAAAGAAAAAAAAATAAAAAAAAGTTTTTTTTTTAATTTTTATACTAATTCAGTTCAATTTTGCATAGTACCTGGCATAAGCCCCACTGGTACCAGGCTAGATACCTCCAATAGATCTAGATTTAGGAATCAGGTAAGCAAATTAATTAAAACCATAAGTACACTTATTCAGCAGGTCAAAATACACTTACTACAAAATTTTTATAAGAATTGGAGAACTTTTTATTAATTGACTTTTGATTTTTATATTCGACGTAGTGAATTGACTCGATTATATGATACTTGATTATTGATCGATTATATCAATGATCGAGCACCAATTAATGGGCTCGATCAACAATAGGTCAATCAATGATCGATTATATTGATCGATCGAATAAGTATATATTTGATCGATCAAAAAATTTTTAATATAATTTTATTTATAGAAAAATATCAGTTTAGACGTTTTCTTGTTTTAATGAGTTATAATTTACAGTAGAAATCAAGATTAATTTCTTGATTGACAACTTTTTTTACCCAAAAAAAAAACTCCTTTTTTTTTACCTAATGCGGGAGTTTATTCTATGCGTTAGAAGAAACAAAGGGGAAAAAATAAATAAAAATAGAAATTACTGGTAAAAAAACAACTTTCGATTTTTTTATAACCATCGACAATAAAAGATTTTAATGGGGATTGTGCAGAGGGAATATGTGAAACAGTCTCAACTAAGTAAATCAAATCTATATCAGGTCATCGGATCCATAAAAAAGACTCACAGCCTCTCATATTTCTAATAAGCTTGGTAAATGGATTAACTGCATTAATGTTCCTTCTATAATATAGGATAATGAGATTCAATTAATTAAAAGACATTTCTTGGAAGCTGATAAAATTGCCAAAGAATTACCGATTGTCACACAAAAACACTCAGATCTCATGTACACTTCACTTTATCATTTAATTATTAAAATATTTTTAATAAGTAAAATTTGATCATAAGGGGGACAGAGGTATTATGGACATGTTAAAGTTTCTACTAATAAAACTGTTTAAAAATCAAATAGATTTTTATACAATTTTTATTATTTGAACTATGCTTAATAAAGAATAAATTACTGCAAAAAAATCTTTATATCATATATTGTTTTAGATATAAATAATTGGTACACAAAATAGAATATAAAAATTAAATTTTAGAAGAAAGGGGGGTATTGTGGACACAGTGATAAAATTTGATCTACTGGTCCGTTTTGGATGATTTTACCACCAAAATGACTATCTCAGTGAGACAATTCTAACAAGCACAAAATCGTTAAAATCCAATTATGAGATCCCAAGATCGTTAAAGGTATATTATGTAAAAATTTGCAGTTTTCAAATATATACAAAAACTTATATTTTGTATAAATACAATATCTTGTGATATAGTGATTGGAATTGGATGATTTTTATACCATTCGATTCGTCTCTTTGAGATGATTCAAATGGTATAAAAATCATCCAATTCTAATTACTAGATCATAAGATACGTGCTCTGTCCACAATACCCCCTGTCCACAATACCCCCATCTCCCTTATATTACGAAATAAATATGAAACTAATGTAATTTTTAGATGCACAGATCGAATCTTTTTTTTTCAAAGTTTCCTAAAAATTAAACGCTTTTTACACAATATCATTACAAAGTTATGAAGCTTTCTGTTATATAATATTATGACCAAATCCATTATTTTTAATATATTCTGATTTATCAATATTAAAATACTGAATTTAAGCTGATTGTAAGTTTTTTTTTATATTTAAATATAAAAAACTGCTTCGTAACTTTTTTTGTAGATGGGAAGCTGTAGACATATTTAACGGATTAGCGCATTTTTAGACTAAATATTAATTCTTCCAAAATATTAATTTGAATTATGGTATGGTTAGAGCTGTGCATCTATTTTTGTTATATACTTAGAAAAATTATATAAGCGTTAGTTAACCATGATTTATATAATTAATGCACTCTATTGTTACTGTACATGAAAAAAATTTATAATTTACTTAGTTGAGACATAACCCCATAAGCATCTTCGTAAAGTTCTTCAGCTCCTTAAAATGGCGAGGTTTTACCGAAGGAGGAAAAGGTTAGATGCAGGTCTGAATTATTTTCCCATAATGTACGTAGTTGGAAAATTTTTTTTATGTGTAATGCCCTTTTTATCTTGTTATGATTTCTAAAACAAGCAGTGCATTAAATTAAACTTCCACTGCTCATCTTGTTATTATAATTATCAATCAAGTTAAAGAGCTTTTACTTTCAAGGCGTTGTGAGCATATGCTGTACTATTTTTTTAATTTGTTAACCTACCGTTAACTAGAAAATAGTGTATATAAATCCTGAATTCAATTTTTATACTAGTATTTAGTGCTTTAAAAATGTCTAATTTAAAAAAGCACAAGAATTTGACACTATCCTCTCAGCAAAAAAGTAAAAAAATCGTAATAATAATAATGATTTACTCTCGAAAGAGTCTCAATGGACTGATATCAGAAATAATAAAACTAGTTGGTTTGGAAGCACTTTGGGGTAAAAACTGATAGCCATGCTTACTGTAAATATATTATAAACCAGGATGAAGCAATAGAATGTGGATGAAATTGTGTTTATAATTCTCAAACTAGCAGTATGAATCATCATTTGGGATCCGTTCATAAAAAATATGAAGAGAAACCAGTAAGCAAAATTTAACTTATAATTTTAATAAGTTTTATTTTTATATTAATTAATATTTTTACTAATACGTATTTTTATTTTTTTTTAGAAACAAATAAAAATTGACACCGCATAAAGAATCAAAACAAAATGAATTACAACGTGCTGTTACAGACTGGATAATAATCGATTCCCAACCTTTTAATGCAGCAAACGGGTTAGGATTTCAAAAAATGATGAAAAAATTTGATCCAGCATTTCATTTACCATGTTATAGAACTATCAAAAAAATTTAAATATTGGTATCACAAAACATTTCAGGCAATGAAAGAATTAATTAGTGAATTCTGTAATAACGCAGCTATAACTACAGATCTCTGGACGTCATGTGCGAAAGATGGGTATATCGGAATAACCTGTCATTGGTTAAATAATAATATGGAGCTATACAATATACTTATTTGTATTAAACCTTTTAAATATCTTCACACTGGTAATCACATTCGTAATACTATTATTTCTAAAATTACATCTTTCGGTTTAATTAATAAAGTTAAAGCAGCAGTAACCGATAGTGGCTCTAATATGGTAAAGGCGATTCGTGAGTGGGAAAATGTTGAGCATGTATTATGCTCAGCATATACTTTTCAATTATGTATAAATAAAGCATTGAAAAAAATTAAACCATATATAAAAAGATACAAAAAATTAAGTAGTTTTTTAATTTTCCTAAACAAAATGAGAGATTAGAAGAAGCGTATTATCAGAATACGAAGATCCAGAAGTTAATTAAGATGTACGGAATAGTTCAATTGCAGCTTCAGCCGACTAAGGTCCATCTAATCCAAATTTATCAGATCTAACTTCAGATATGAAATAGGCGAAGCAGCAATTTATGTTCCTTTAAAAATTGTAAGAACTATCAATGAAAGTAATACTCGGTGGGAATCTTCTTTGGCTTCTTGAAAGCATTTAAAAAAATTAAAAGATTCCATAAAGCATGTTATTTTTAATCTTTCTTTAGAAACTAATAAAGAAGCAAAAAAAGATCACAAGATATTAAAAAAACGGTTCTTGAAATATTGGGAATGGGACTTGCTTAATCATTTACTTGAACTTTTCAAACCAATCGAAGAAGCAACAGAATGGCTTGGTGGCCAAAAGTATTGCACACTGTTACTAATATATCCTACTATACAAGTTTTAAAAATATGACTATGTTGTAATCGAAGAAGAGGATGATGAAGGTATTTTTATTCTTTTTGTCAATATAGTAACAGTTATTGTGACAGATTAAACGAAATCAGATTAAAATGTAATATGTATAGTAAAAAATTGACAAACCATCAAAAAATAAAATTTTTTTGAGCCGTATTTTTTTAGGGCTAGTGGTTAAGATAAAAAGATTAGTTTTAGAGTCGAATTTATATGTATAAGTAGTTTTAGAAGGTTAAACATTTCATTTTAATTCGATTTCATTATGATTTGCAATAGTTATTACCATCATGCTTTTCAAATTACTGTATGTAGATATATATAGCATAGAGGTATGTACTGTACTATATAAATAAAAACATCATTTTAATTAAAATAAATTTTTAAGTTATATTTTGTACTCCAGAATTCTGATTTAGAATCTGGTTATCTAGTTTTGGAATTCTCAAACGGGGTATGTACCTGGCTTAAAAATTATGATTAAACTAATATGCTCTATTCGATTTTTCTCTAAGAGGAATCGAATAGTGTAAAAATCGCTCATAATATGCTAGCTCTAACTCTAACCTTACTAATTTTCAAGCTGGTTACTCTGTTCAAGAATCTCAAAAATGGGTAGCTCAATTCGGAATCAAAACAGCAAGATTATAAGTTGGTTCCTATCTGAGGTATGAATACGTGTCATTTTACTGACACCTCATTTCACTGACGATATCTTTTTGTGACAATTATTTACCAACAAGTTTTTTTTTAATAGTACTAATTTTAACTTTAATTCTAAACATAACTGTTGGTGAAATAATTGTCTGTGAACAGTCAGTGAAATGACATGTCGGTAAAGTGATTATCGCACCACCCAACATAGGAGAACGGATTACACTTGAATAAATATACTTATGAAACAATAGTAAATTCATCTCTAGAAATTTTTCAAAAGTGAAATTTATATATGTTGAAATGATTAAAAAAATCTTATTCCAATATGTAAGACTTATAACTTAGTGCTTCATATGTATGCATGCGTTGGAAAGATTCAAAGATCATATCTATATAACTGTTATTTCACTGACAAATTAATTCTGCTAATTGTCGTTAGGGTTAGATTAAAATTGAGTTAAGGTCAGTGCAATTTTTGTTGGTGAAATGAGCTATCAATGAAATAATTGCTGATGAAATAAGATCAGTGAAATAACATTAATAAAATAGATTACGACTTCGGCAAATGGTATTTCAGAAAATGGACTTCAAGAAGTCAACCTGGAATCGCCCAATCGATACAAATTTGTCCATCTCTATTAGTACTCCGGATACAATATATTCTAAGCCTTTAAAATTATGAAGGTATTATATAATTGGGATTTTTTAATAATTTGAAAAGTACTTTGACATAACAATCCCGTACCAATAAGTAAATAAAAAAGCACAGGTTGTCATATAAGACCCGTGCAATAATTTATATTATTAATTACTAATTATTTAAAAATAATAAAAATATTAGATATTGGATAGATAAGATGAGAATTAAATCAGGAGGAGGAAAAGACTGATGACGACACCAAAGAAGAGACTGAAGATGAAACTGAGGAGGAAATTGATAGTACTAATAGACCAAATATTACTAAAATTATTAATTTGGTCAAAAATACAATTTACAATGCTCTTTTTCATTATTTTGATTCTCCGCCAGATTTTGTCTTACTTGCAAGTATTTTAGATCCTAGATTCAAAAAAATGAAAGGATGGTCAGAAGAAGATAAAGAAAAAGCAATCAGATTATTAAGATCAGAATACACCTATATTAAAGATGAGGAATTTTTAAATAGTAGTCAAGAACCTAACAATAAAAATAAGCTTAAAGAAAAAAATGATAAGCAATTTCAAATTACATCTGTTTGAAGAAGAAGAGGAAAAAGAGATTATTAATAATGATGAAATTAATAATTATCTTAATAGATTTCGGACACCACAAGCTAATAGTAATGAAAATCTATTTAAATGGTAGAGAGATAATAAGAAAGACTTTTCAAAATATCTCAAAAATATTTAGGAATTCCTGCGACTTCTGTTCCCAGTGAACGTCTTTTTAGTGATGCAGGTAAACAAATAACAGATAAAAGAAACAGGCTTAAGCCTGATACAGTCAATGAACTTCTTTTTGTTAAAAGAAATAGTAAATATTATAATTTTTATAATTAGAAATTATAATTTTTATTACTTTGTTTTTCAAATTCTGTAATCATTACAAAATTTTGTGGTTATCATCTATATGAATATTTTAAATAAAAGAATTACTATATTATATTCCATATAAATTATTAACGTTGATGAATTATTACGGTACCTTATTATTTATGCAGGACCCGGACAATTATATTTGATCTGGTATGTATGAAATGAGGTAAATTTTTAATAAAAATTTAAAAGGTGGTATGTAAAAAATGAGTTTTTTAAAAAATTGTGGAGGGATAAAATGAGGTAAATAAAAAAATAAAAAAATTGTGGTAGGATTTTTATAGGTAAATTTTTTACAATTTTTAAGGTAGTATAATATAATTGAGGTAAATTATTATACAATTATAAAATGCATTGTGTATATATAAATTATTAATTAGATATTTCTAGTAGTACCTGATATTGAATTTTATTAAATAATTTTTATTGAGAATAAACAGAATATATGTATCAATGCAATGAATATATAAACTAAATAAAATATTTTTTTTAGAAATACTAATTTTAATTGCAATAAATATTACTATTATATTATTTAAATTTGTTATATATTGTATTAGTTAATTGTTTTTTATAATATAAACAAGCTAACTTTAATATATATAACATTTAAGTTATTATAAAAATTGAATCAAACATTAAATATAATATAAATTAGAGTAGCTGCATAATGCAGTCTCACTAAAAACTAGAATGTTATATGTATAATTAAATCATAAAATTAAAATTTTCTGTAATAGAATATATTATTTAAATTATTCAATTTTTTTAATGATAAATATAGATTTTAAATAAATATAGGTTTTATAAGTACTACGGTATTTATATGCCAAATAGACTTGATTATTCTAAGTAATTCATTTGTTATAAAGAAAAAAAATAAATACATTACTGGATATTTTGTATCAAAACATCTATCTGGCTTTGAATTTAATACACTCACAATCTGAGCCCCTTTGTAGTCCAAATTAGTACATCAAATTCAAAGCCAGATATTTTTTAATTGTTATATAAAAACAATCACTCTATGATTCTTTAAAAAACAATTATTGGCCTACAAACAATATTTTAACTATCCAAATCTAGGTGAGTCTTGACCACTCTAGTAGGTTTAGGTCGCAGATAAATTAGTCTGAGCTTCTATTTTTTGCATGTAATTTATATGTATTTGTCCTTGTACAATTTAAGTTTTTATATACTATATGTAACTACTTATATAAATTACCCAATAAAGATATAAGCAAGGCCTCACCTTAAAAAAAAAAAAAACAATTATTGGTTGCTTCAAATTCATTAACTATATAATATAATTAATATTGTAATAAATTAGTTTTTAAAGAATTTAAAACCTCATTATTATTGTAAACTAAAATATATTGTTGCTTCTTTTGAAATAAAAATAAAATAATTGAAATATAATTATATAATAATAATAAATTATTACTTTATAAATTTTAAAATTTATCTTGATTTGGGCAAGTTATAGAAAACAAAAAATTTTTTGTATAGTATAATCTGGTAGGTAAAAATTTAGGTAAATTTTAAAATTTTTTATATGTAGTATGTATAAAAGTGGGTATGAAATCTAAAAAATTTTTTTTTTTTTTAAATATTAAGGTGACCACTTAGGTACCCTAGCACTTTATTGGTACAAGCGGGTTGGCCCGGTCAATATGACTGTGCCACATAGTACATTTGTATGACAAGAGTACAACTAGCCACACGTACAACTTTTGGTTGTCTAATTTAAGTAGTCCGCCCGAAGGTTCTACACTAGATGCCATACCTGCAACCCAACTAGGAGATTGCCTATTTAAACTCTCTGGCTTCTACCCATGTTCAATGTTTGTTCCAATATACCCTTTCACGAGTAATTTGCTGTTAAAAGTACACTGAGGCTTTAGCCAAACACCTATTGGAGGGCATTTGCCCCTGTGGTAAACCTGGTAGAGCGATACCTGTCCCCTACAGGTATTCACCTACACTTTCAGTAACTTACGTATTCACTGCGACAAACAACTTGCAGTCAGGGGGATGCCCTGCAACCGCTACCATTACCTACTACTGCCCTTGCGAAGTTCACTAGATCCCAGTACCCGGTCAGTCACTCTTTGGATCCTTTTCCCCAGTTATCCCAAACTACCAATCCAGTTGGCCCGGAAGAATCGGTCTGCCGGCTTTAGGTGCCTAAGGTCTCCCTTTCCTTGGTTCATGCTTCTATAACACATGACCTTTTTCTCCAGTAACTCCGGCGGCCAAATTGGTGGGCCCCCTTTTGCCATAGGGGCTCTTGCCCGTCCAGTTTTTCGGTCAGTCACTGCTAAGATCCTTTTCCCTGGTACCGTCGAAAGTCCAGCTACCTCTCCACTCGGAACTTGTCAAATGGGTTTCTGTTTCCCTGGTTCCTTGGATTTGTCTGTATAACAAGACACAATTTCGCCCGAAAGCTCCCATTCAAGATAGTAACCAAGAACTATAGGTAATGTACCCAACTGATCGACAAGACACAGTTACCGGAACACAGGTCTATTTTTCAAAAGCGTCGCCACTGGGATTTGAACTCTAGACCTGCCACTTGGGGGTGACAACTTACCAACTTCTCTAAGTTGCCACATCCTGAAATCTAAAAATTTTTGAGGTAAATTTCTTCAAATCTTCTAATGTTATTGCCTACCACATTATATATAATTGTCCGGGGTCCTATTTATACTAAAAATTTTAGCCGCGCAAATAAAAGGGTTTTTGGTTCGTATAAATTATACAAAAAGAGATCGAGTAAAACAGGGGTTTAGTTTTTAAGAAAAGATGAATAAATTATTGTTGAAAAAATAAAGAGCAATTAAAGAAGGCATTGCAAATACTTAGTAATATTGAGGACCCAAAAAGAAAAAGAAACAGAAATTGGAAGTGTCGTGGATTGCTTTTTCCTTTCATTGATCTATCGTTTTCATTTTTTGATTTGTAAAAACATAATCGCTAAATAGTAGTAAAGATGTTCTCAAGCATCAATTGCAATCATATTTTAATTAATCGTAATACTTGAGCACAAATATAATTATAAATTAATCGCATTGAAGAAGATACATGGCATGTTTCAGTGGGGTGTATGGTCAACTAAGTAAATCAAAACTATGTGTAGTATCATATAAAAATTAATTAGTGAAGTTTTTTTTTGAAATTCATGATTAGAATAGTAATCAAAGGGATTATTTATCACTTTTTAAATATATTTTAAATATATATTAAAAGCAATAAAAAATCCCGATCACTATTCTGATTACTCTCCTGGTCAATAAATTCAAAAAAAATAAATATTTAATTTTTATATGGTACTACATATAGTTTTGATTTACTTAGTTGACCACACACCCCAATGTTTCAATCATATTATTTCACGATATTGGTCTTCAATATCCATACTATCGATTTTCCAAAAATGGCCTAATTAATAATGCCGTAATGGTTGAGCACTATCTCAATCACTAGCTAATTACATCGAGCATACTGCTTGAGAACACCCTAGCGTTATTCACATGTTTCTATTTCTGGTTTTATCGTAACTATAGGTGCTCTCAAGCATCCCTCTCAATGTGATAAGCTAGTAAACGAAATCGTGCATAAACAGTTAGCATTCAAATAACCAAATTACAAGAAGAACAAATCAATAAAAAGAAATTGCCAATTGCTACCAAAGTTAGAAAAAAAGTATACTCGCTATAATCTTAAAAACAACTAAATATCTCCTGAAAGTTAAATATTCTGCGCAGATTCAGAGAAATTTCAAGACCTTATTGTTGGCACTAAATTATTTACAAAGAATATCCAAAAATTAAAAGCAGGTTTTGCTTACTAGGAGACAGTGATAAAAAGAAAGGTAAGTTTGGTTTACAACTCGAAGCACTGGCAATGGAAGTACCGTAATTAACTAAGGTGATTTTACGGCAATTTTGCTGAAGGTTCATAGTGTGAAATACAGTTCTTAAATTTTAACCAATAAATACAACTCTATAATGAAAAAAGATGGTCTTGACCATCTTTTTTTTTTATTGCAATGGCAAGCTCACTTGATCGTTCTAATTATATTCCGCTAATTACCGGTAAATATTGAATTAACTAAGAAAAAGCAGAAAATCGAAAGTATTAGAATTCCCATGGCATGGCCCTAATGTTTGTCCGTGATATAATGATCATTGAGTACGCAGGGATGTTTACGAAGGTTACATAGTTGCCTAATTTTTAATTTGATAATTGATCAATGATTACCCAATGATTGATCGATTATATATGCTCGAGCATATAATTTATATGCTTGATCGATTATACTTGATTAATTTACATAATCGATTTTTGATTGATCATTGAAAATTTTTTTTAATCAATCATCGATCAACGATTTATTTGTCAAGTCAATTCACTAGTTCGACGAAAAAATTAAAATTTTTTAAAAAAATATATTCGACGAAGGTAAAAATCGGAAGTTAAATAATAAAAATTCTTTATTTTAATAAAAATTTTAGGCATGTGCATTTTAATTAAGTTTACTTAATCGATTTTAATCAATTGACTTAGTAGAATTTAGACTTTACTATGTAGCAACTATCTGCGATTAACTAAAAATCTATTTTACTTCAATATTATTGGCTATTTATACTATATATAATAGATGTTATACAGGCTGTTGTGAATATCATAAGTTAGCACGGCAAAGCCGTGGTAACATATGATATTTACAGTGCATGTATAATATCTGATATATTTCACGGTTCCTATGCCCATAACGTTTCTGATTAAAATTTTTAATAATAATGTCATACCATGTAAAAATTTTTGATATCTTCACGGTATTACATCACTATAAAAATATCTCAGAAATGTTCATGGGAAATCATTAAGGACTGTAGAATATATATATATATAGGACGTGATTTTGAAGACCCCACTCTTTTAAAAAATTACTGATTTTCTGCACTTCTCTAAGTGTCTTATGTCTAATAAAATAAGATAGACAATATGGACATAGTCCATAAATGTCCATGTTCAATGATTCATATTGTCCATATCCATATTTTGCCAACACAGTATATATTAGATATATACAGTTAACTCTCTCTAATCCAAACTGCCGGAACTGCTTTTTTTTACTATGTAAAAATTTAAAAACTTTCAGTTTTCAAAAAGTTATATATGGCTTATCCGAACTTTATAATAAAATTTACAAATGTTCTAAAAGATTTTGTTCGGTTTAGAGAGAATTTAATAGTGTTCTATTTAGAAGGTTCGGATTAGAGAGAGGCGACTGTACATCTCTATTATTTCGAATTTACTATCCCTTAGTTTGTACTACTTCGCAGGCAAATTTGTCTGTAAACTTACTATAAATATACCTCTGATCTATTTTTTTAATCATTTAAAATATTTAAATAAAATTTGGTATTATAAAATTTAATAACAAGGATTATATTTTTAAATTATTTAAATTTATATTATAAGACAAAAAGTTTATGTTGCTTATAAGCTGAAAATATTAAATTTTAAAGAAATTTTTTAACCAAAAAAATATTTTACAATATCTTGGTGAATTCTTTAAATATTGGTTTTAAAAATATAGTTTCTAATACAATATTGTAGTTTATATAAAGGATGACAACTTTCATTATTTGACTTTATATGATTTACTTGTAAAAATTAAGACTTGTATTAGAAGTGAAAATTTTTTTTATAGACGGGAACATATAAAATTTGAGAAAACCTAAAAAAAAAATTCTATAGTAAAAGTTCCAAAACAAAAACTTTAAACTTTTATTACACCAAAGTTTTTTAATAATTTTAAAAAAATTTTATAATAAAGTTGATAAAACAGAACTAATATTATAATTTTTACTTAGAAAGTATATAGCTAAAATTAATATTTAAGGTTTTATTTAAAAAATTTAAAATCTTAAAATTTTCGCAGGCAAATATGCCTGCATAACAAAGCAAGGGATAGCATAAATTTTTATAATTATTTAGAGGGCATCCATAAATAACGTTATGTACCCCCTTATAGTAGCGCTTGACCCTCCCCTCTACTATATAAAAAAATTTTTCAAAATCCGTATGTTTATATATAAAATTTTACAAAAACTTGAATATATTGTGACACAGTGATCCGGTTTGGATGATTTAGGTACTATTCGATTCGTCTCAGTGAAATGAATCCAATGATGCCAAAATCATTTCATTTGGATCACTGGATCAATAGTTATTCACACAAAACTATTGATTTTATAGTCATTTTATAAGAAAACATAATAACCAATAGTATTTGGCCAATAACTTTTGATCCAGTGATCCAAATGAAATGAAATTGGTACCATTTGACTCCTCTCACTAAGACGAATCGATTGATACCATTAGACAATTTTTTCTAAAAAAATTGTGTTATATTTTTTTGACCCCCCTATTTAAGAAGAAAATCGTTATATTTTGTCAGACCCTTTCACCCCTCTTGTATAATGTTATTTCTGGATGCTCCCTTACCTACGTAATATTCTGAAATAATCATAAGATATTCGTAATTTTATCTTGCATAATTACTTATGAAGGGTTTTATGCATATTTTTTTTCCAGTGATATTAATAAATAATGGAAAATGAAAACTGTGCTAACTTGCTTTATATAATTATTTAAGCAGGTTTTGCTAAAATTACAAGTGTGTTTAGAACGATAAAATTAATATTTTTAACAATCGAAAATGCATGCAGATTATTGATTAAATCTTGACAAAACTTGAATATGTATAAGTTTAGATTACGACATTTATCATGTAATGATTGAAATGTCATTATAGAAAAACAGTGACTAATGCTAAAACACCAAATAAAGTGCTTAGCTACCTGGCTACCTAGCGGCTTTACTTATTTGTGCTAGTAATACAAACTCCTAAAAAGACAACTACCAATCAGTGAGTTTGAATTTTGATTGTTCTGGATTAGCCTGACATGAATTCTGAACACGTGCAGAAGAAGAAAAAAGTGATAATACGCCAAAACTAGTGTTTAAATCAACTTTTGTGCACTAATTAAAAATGTCGGGAATGAAATTTTACATATAATAAGCAACTATCTATAGCTATACCTCCTAAAGCTTATTTATTAACCCCAACTTTGCATTTTTACACACTTTGTTTATTTACAAAATTAAATTTCCTTTTTTGATTGTATTACCAGCACAAATAAGTAAATTCGCTATCTAGCTATCTATTTATGTAGAATACTTGTAGGGTTTCTACAAACCCGGATCAAATCAAACTTTAGATCAGATTTGGGTTTGATTTAATTTGAAATCAAACTCAAACCCAAACTATAATTAAAAAAATATTTGAGTTTGATTTGAAGCAAACTTTTTAGTTAAATTTGAGTTTGGTTTGAATTTAAGTTTAAAGTTTGCAAACTAGTTTGAGTTTAATAATATAAATATATTTTTATATTTAATTGATAATCCGCCTATCAACTGGAGAGTGATCCTATAGGCAAAATGTAACATGCTTCTATCTACAATTTTTTCTTACTAAGTTAATGATACATGTCCACTAATTGAAAGTTGTAGAGCTCATTGAGACGCATCTAATAGTGATTAGATCATCCAAATCAGTCTAGTGGATGGCAAGATATCATTGAAAAATAATTGGCTGACTATATAAAAATCAGTAACAGAGATTATATATGAAAATTACTATAGGTGAAATATGGTGTGCTTCCATTTAAAACTTTTTTCTTACTAAGTTAACAATGCATGCCCACTAATTGAAAGTTGTAGAGCTCGTCGAGATACATCTAACAGTGGTTAGATCATCCAAAATCAGCCTAGTGAATGGTGAGATATCGTCAAAAAACGATTGGCCAACTATATAAAATCTCTGTGTAAACAAACATTTGTTTACATAAGAGATTTTATATAGTTGACCAATCGTTTTTCAACAATATCTCGCCATCCACTTGGCCAATTTGGATGATCTAACCACCGTTAGATGCGTCTCGACTATATATGAGGATGAAAGCATTTCGGGTTCTAAAACCTGAAATTAAAATTTGAAGACGAAATTGTTGTTGATCTATTTTACTTGAAAGACGAAATTTTTTGATACTTTTTTTGAATAGACGAAATTATAAGGAACATATTTATATAAATTTTATTTGCTCTTCCTTATAAAAAATTTTAATTTTCTCTAATGAAGACGAAATAGGCCTTTTTCAAAAATCAATTTCGGTGGCATCACTAGTCTCGACGAGCTCTACAATTTTTAATTAGTGAGAATGTATCATTAACTTAGTAAAAAAAATGTTTTAAATGGAAGCACGCCATATTTCACCTATATATAATCTCTATCACAGATTTTTATATAGTCAGCCAATCATTTTTTGATGATATCTTGCCATCCACTAGACTGATTTGGATGATCTAACCACTATTAGATGCGTCTTGACAAGCTCTACAACTTTCAATTAGTCAACAAGTACCATTAACTTAGTAAGAAAAAGTTTTAAATAGAAGCACGCCACATTTCATCTATGATCACTCTCTAGTTGGCAGGTGGATTATCAATTAAGTAACTTGTTTAAAATATAAAAATATATTTATGTTATTCAAACTCAAACTAGTTTGCAAACTTCAAATCAAACTCAAATCAAACGTAGTATAGTATTTGGGTTTGGCTTGAAGTTGATTATTTTTTATTTGAATTTGGGTTTGATCTCAAACTTTATAAAATTTATAGTTTGAGTTTGGTTTGATTTGGGGTTTGATCAAACTCAAATCAAACTCGGATCAAACTTCGAAACCCTAAAATACTTGTATAAATACTATTTGTATAATATGATGTAGGTATATTTCACACGGGAATTATTTTCATTTTTGGACCTTATATGTAAATTCCCCATTTATAATGTGTGCATAATGCTAAAAGAAAAAATTTTCCTGCTAAATACAGGAATAAAATCATGGTCTGAAGCATGTACAGATAGGACTGTCCCAAATAAGAAAATGATGATCCCAATCACACATATTAGTTTAGCCAATTAAAATTGAAAATTTTTATCATGTGAAAAAGATCACATGTGCTGCCGTCAATAGAAATCAAGCAAATTTTTTTTAGTAACTTTTTTTAAAAGTTTAAATCAAAATAACTTAACAAAAAAACTTGATCAAATTTGATAAATTTTTTTTAAATTAATTCTATAAGTTTATGAAATTAATTTAAAAAAAATTTTATCAAATTTGATTAAATTTTTGTTAAGTTATTTCTGTTCAAAGTTTAAAAAAATTTTATTATAAAAAATTTGCTTGATTTCTATTGACTCATGCCCACATGTTGCTTAGCCAATCAAATGCAAATCTTACGTTTTTGATACTTCTGCACTTAAATGTACCCCAAAAATTTTATTACTTTTTTGAGACACAGTGATTTTCAAAAGGTCACGTGACCACTGCGATTAAAATCGACCAATGGAATTGCAGGTAAGATTCTAATAAAAGGCTTAAAGTTTTTTTAATCAGAAATAATTTTTTTATTATGTCATTATTATTTGAATTTTTAATAAGAGTTGCAGAAATGAAAATTACCATTCCAATAGTAGTAAACACATCAAAATTGGCTTAGTGTATCACAAAATATGAGTAAAAAAATTTTTGCGAATTTTTAAAGTTTTTTTAAAAAAACTAAAAATTCACGAAAATTTTTTTACTCATCTCGTAATAAACTTTGCCAATTCTGATGTGTTTACTACTATTGGAATGGTAATTTTCATCTCTGCAACTCTTATTAAAAATTCAAATGATAATGACATAATAAAAAAATTAGTTCCGATTAAAAAAAACTTTAAGCCTTTTATTAGAATCTTACCTGCAATTCCATTGGTCGATTTTAATCGTGGCGGTCACGTGACTTTTAAAATCACTGTGTCTCAAAAAAGTAATAAAATTTTTGGGGTACATTTAGGAGTATCAAAAAAGTAAGTGCAGGAGTATCAAAAACGTAAGATTTGCCAATCAAATCGTAAAATGAAAAAAATGAATTCAATTAAAATTTATTAAAATTTATAGCTAAAGCTCAAAATAAATGCTATAAAATGTTACTGTTAGATAAGCAAGCATGTATTTATTAATTTAAATCGGGATTATTGATCTTTAATGGTATTTATTTTCATTTATTTACAAAATCTTAATAATCTATAGATGTTTAATTCTACGTCTAATTTTACGTCTAATTCTTACATCTAATTCTACGAATCCTATATCTAATCCTATATCTACTCAAATTTCTAATATCTTATACTATATACTAACTTACACAACTATCATTCTAATAAGAAACCTCTGCGATTTTAATACACCTTATCTATAAACTTCTTATCGCATTATAAAATCGTAATTTGCTTATAACTTCGGTAAGTAAAGTATAACATGAAGGTCGAGTGATTTTAGTACGATACGAAACTTCAAGTTATTTAGTACTCACAGATAAGATAATCTACCCGAGCTTCCGAAAAAAGTACTGTAAAACGTATAAAAAAAATTTCCGAATCAATTGTGTAATGATCTACAACTCGGGCACTCGGGACGGTCCTACCTCCGTCCTATTTTTAGAATAATCGGCCAATCCTTTTTATGATCCATCATAATTTATTTTAGTTGTGCTTACGCGTCACGCGTCAACTGTGAATAAAAAAAAAAAAAATCATACCAAGCAATTACATCATTTTTTACATCTTGGTCTCAAACAATGACTGAAACTGAATTTTAAAAGAAAATCTGCAAAGTGGCAAATAAGAAACATCGTTCAAAAGAAAAATTGACATATATACTAAATCACTTAATTTATCGTTGCTTACAATACGAAAAAAAAAGAGAAGAAAAAGAGCACAAACCTTACTGGACCGATACAGGAAGGCAAGTGAAGTAGTATTTTTTATTGAAATGCAGTAGGAAAATGCAGTATGAAATAAGGGAAATAAGTAGTGTGGCAATAAACGGTCCGTTTTTTTTGTCATTCAAGACTGTTAGTCGAACTACAAAATCAATGCAGGGCACAGCGAACTGTTAGTTTCTTCGGCTTGTGTTTAAGACTGCTAGTCGACCTAGCATTGGTCCCATGAGGCACAGGCGAACTGTTAGTTTCTTCGGCTTGTGTTAAGACTGTTAGTCAACTTATGGGGTAGGGATTGATGCTAATGAGGGATAGAATAATACTGCTAATAAGAGTTAGAATAATACTAACTTCGCTGTTCTTTTTTTTAAGGGTACTTGTCCTAACCTAGAGGAATCGCGAAGATGGAAGCAAAAGTTTGAATTGGTTACTGAGGTTCCCCCTCAAGTAAATGTTTTAGATAGTTCCGCGGTTTTAAATATAGCTGTAGGAGCAAATAATACAATATCAAATCTCAATATATCCAAAAAAAGAAAAAGAAACGAAGACCAAAAAGAAGTAGGTTTTAAAATTTTATAGAACTTCTTATTCATTCACTTTTTTTCTTCATCACTAAATAATGTTCGAAAAACCTTGAAGTTTGATGATTCGCTCACACGATATGACAAATTGATCAAAGGATTAATAGTGTAAGAGAAGACAAAACGGCCTATTTGACACTGTATGCATCGACTAAGTAATATGACTATGGGTTAAATTATCACATTTAACAATGCCCCACCAAACAGTGTTTTTTTTTTTTTGTGTTTTTGAATTCTTCACACTAACATAATATTATATAGCCCATTGTGCTGGGGTATTATTGATCTTAGAGCTAATAATGTTGCTCCATGTCCTAATCATCCACGCGCTGGAGAATTTTTTTCAAATATTGAAGTCCAAAAACTTCAACAAACGTGTATCGAAATTATAAAAAAAGACACGCAATTGAACTCTTCGGTTATAGAATTGCTAAAAATATTACAGACAAAGACGTTCAATCTTAAAAAAATTTAGTAAAGAAAAACGGGCTCGAGGAATTAAGGGTGTTTGTTCCTTACTTCAGATCGAAACCGATATGGTAGACATATATGATAAAGACACTCAATATATCGGAGAGTGTTTAGATGCCTTGTAAGATTTTAATAAAAATCTTTGTAGTTATTAGTTATAGATAGTTTGGGTTGTATCGCTACTATTATTAGTATTCTTTCATTGAATATCATGAACGTTGTTATTACAGTGGCGGCTGGGTGCGTTCATATGGCGGTACATCTAACATAGAAAGAACCATCGATATGCATCTGATCGGTCCATTTTCAAAGGCGCCCGGGATAAAATTTATATAGTAAGAAACTATTCCCTTTATTAGTTCATTCATACTAAGATAATTAACCATTTTTTGCTTACAGTGGAGAAAGTCATTCGACTGCTGATAGGGATGAGAAACCCTTTCGTTCCAAATGTGAAAGAACCGGAAAAGCCTGTGATTTCCTTTTTTGGGTAAGTTTGTCTTAACGTTTGCAATAAAGTGTAATTTAAGCTAACATTTAAAGCCTTTAAAAAAATGGTTATGTTGGTGAAAACACAGGGCCCATGAATAAAGATCACTACAAAAAAAGTGTAACCGATTTTGTAAGCGTTATAAAAGTTGCAAGAGCACAGCACATCAATTTTCAAACCAAATGTATAGAAGAAAGTGGGATCAATCCTCTTCCACCAGAAATTGAAAATGATTTAAAACTTATATCAATTCCTTTCTTCCAAGTGATTGGAATGAAAATCTGATTCTATATTTTAATTCAAGTCGATGGCGATTTGTATGGTATCTGGGAATGGTCCTCTCAGGACTTGCCAACAAAAGATATCATAAGTGTAGTGTTTCTGTGCAAAAAATTTTTGATTCATCGAGTATGTATTTTTTTTTTCTTCAATTCTTTTTTTATAATTATTGATTTCTTACTTTGACCCGAGTACCTTTTAGAATCTTCTCAACAGAACTGGTCAACTAAGTAAAACGGTGATTAAAAATTCGCAAATTTTTAGAGAAAATATTGAAAACGCGAAATTTGCCCATTATGACAAAAAATCCGTCAAACTGAGTTTTATAGTATCCCAAAAGCAAATAGAGATAATGATCATTCATAATATAATACTTAAATATTTTATGATTTCCCGTAGTTTAGAAAGCTATTATTTTTATACAACGTGACTTTAAATCATCACAATTTGGTTGGATTGGTGTTATGTTTTAACAAAGTTTTTGACGAGAAATTCGACGCGAAGGGTCAACAAAATAAAGCTTAAAGCATTATTGTTAAGTATGGAGGTAATGTAGATTTAGAAAATGATGCCAATCAGTAAAAAAAGGCTTCAAATAATAACGTGCTATATTTATTACAAAGTGTTAGTGATAATTATCATATTAAAAATGAATTACATTGAGTTACTGTACTAAGATCGCCGATCATACGATTTGTGAAACATAAAATTATCGTAAAAAATTTTAAACGAAGTGGAACAATAAGTGGTGCTTCTAGTTTGGAAGAAAAGGCGCGACAGGGAGAAATGACGCCTATTTCAAAAATTTTTATGAAACTGCAGTGTTTTGAGGAAATAAAGTTATGACAATGACAGGTACAATACTTATTTAAGACGTTTTAATTTGCCACAGAAAAATTCATTGATATAAAATATTTCTTTTAATAGGTGATTTGAACGATGTACTTTGGCTGGCGCAAGTACATTATAGCAGGGTCGAAATTAATATGGAATCTTATAGATTCTAGCGGCAAAGTGTTGCGTGAGTATGAATTGATCAGAAAATCTTCCATCGCAATACGTTAGCGATGTATGTCTTAATTTTGATAACATTAGCACTCATTAAGTTGCTTACTTTTTTTTAGCTTGCCAAATACAGTAATAATGGCAAAACTCTCACCATTATTGTCTCGCCAAGCTTGCCAACTCGCCAGCTAGTTTGTCAACCACCCTAACGATATCATTTTTAGATTAAAATGGAAAAGTACCAAGAAGTATTAGATATTCTTGATGATGAAAATCCATTTCTTGACAGAGGTTCGTTGACATGTAAAAAAAAAATAAACTCACATAAATTAAAACTTATATGTAAACGTGTAATTTTGTTTGTAGATGATAATTCGGTTGACAAAAACACAGAAGGAGGGATTGGTGTGAGCCTTTCATAAATAACTTTGCGAATTATATATAATTTTTATACGTTTCACTAAATATAATTCCAACTGTTCCTGCTTACATTAACTTGAAGCATCCATTTACTATCTACGTGGGGTTGTATACTCTCAACAGTCTGACCTCGATAACGCTAAAAAGTGGTTTAAAAAAGCGCTGGAAATAGATGTTGAATGTTTTGAGGTGTGCCAATGTCTCTTATTTAATTTACTTTTAAATTAATAAATTTAAAAATGCTATTTATGTAGGTATTTAATGAACTAGTCATAAACCGCATGATGACAAGTAAGGAAGGTAAACTCAACGCATAAACATGTGCTTTCCGGTTGTATCTAAACGTTTGTTTACCTGATTAGGCTCTTCAATTATATATCAGATATAGAATGGGACATTGTTCATTCATTAAAATTCGATGAACAATTAAAATATGAAGATGCGATTTTATCAAAATGAATTACATATCAATGCTGAAGAAGGTTTACTATCTATCCAAACACTATTAGACTTTTTATTTACCAGATATAGTATGTTTCACCATGCTTGTTATATGTTAAATAGTATGAACACGTAACAGAATTCAAGAAGCACGATTAGAATTAGAAAATAAATTTCGACTATCAAACAATGCAAATATATTGTTAAATCATGCAGATGAATTATATTACTCCAATGTCGATTCAAAGAATGCCTTGAAGTCACGAATAAGTATATATTTAATGAATATTTATTGTAAAAGATTTATTTCTTAATATTTTTTAATTTAAAAACAGATTGCTTGAATTTGATATGTACAACCAAGCGGTGTCTTCCTATTCACATTGTGTGTCTCCACGAGAAAAAAACAAATTTATTCTTGTTGCTCACGAACTTATTGATGAAGCTATCACGTGGTTTAGCGTTGGTTGCTATTTAAAGGTCAAAATGACGAAGCGAGAAGATATTTTACGTGGGTAGAATTTTCAGTTTTAGAATAATAAAATACCATTTAACAACATTTTTCTAAACTTTATATTAAAATACAATATTTTAATTACGCTATTAAAAATATCCATATTTAGCAAGGCATCTACTATGAATGTTCATTGCGGGCCAGTGTGGATAGGATTTGCACATACTTTTGCTATAGAATCAGAGCATTGATCAAGCAATAACATCTTATTCTATAGCAGCAAAATTATATCCAGGGTATTGTTTTTATTTGTGTTTTACTATAAAACCGATCTGATCTACATTAACATTTTTTTTATAATCATATAATAAGTTCGAATCACCCGACTCTTTTCATTGGTATTCAACATCTTCAAGCCAAAAAACTTCTGCCTGCTGAAGAATATGTCCCAAATCTATGAGAGTGATCCATTAGTATTAAACGAGTTGGATGAGTTGGATGTGCTTTATTTTCAAAAAGCTCAAGTAAGTAATATATTATAGTGGATTAAATGATTTAAGATTGCTATTTAAAACAATTCTTTATCAGGTATGCTCAATCAATTGATTCCTTTAAGAATACACTTAAGGTAGCAGAGGAAACAAAATGTCGGCCACAAGTATGGGAAACAATATGAATTAATCTTGGCCATGCTTTCAGACAGCTTGGGTAGTTATCTATACTATAACAACTTAAAACGATTGATTTTTTATTCTTTTAATCATAATTTTATCATTTTCTTCTTAGCGAGTTGGATATTACTGAATCATATTTCCAAAAAGTAGTCTCTATGTCACCACCAAATTCGGATGCGCTAACTGCATTAGGATATATTTATCATGTGAAGGAAGTGTTTTAAAAGGCTATCATGTATTATCATGAGGTTTTATATCAATTTATGTTATAATTTCCTATTTAGATTATTAACAATATCGAACCTATAATTGGCAGGTATTAGGTATATGTCCTTACGATCCTATTACACATGATCTTTTGAGTTCATGTCTACATTATGATGGTAGCTTGAAATATGATTGATTAATGTTTGCGTTTTTTTTTTTATAAAACGAACGGTTGATAAAAAAGAATAAAGGAATTATAGTTTTTAATAAAAATAACGGAATAATTTTTAAACAATAAAAAAAAATTAATATAAATAATAATAACACGTTTATTTGAAAAGTTTTGAAGATATACATTTCGCAAATTTAATATTATCATTCTCGCGCGTTTATTAATAATAAAAGTTTAATCATTATTAAAGTCAGAAAATTAAAACATTGGCAAAAAAATTTTTTTTAGCCTAATAAAAACTTTATTATAAGCAGATTTATTTTCACGAAAATATTTACATGATACATTTAAAAAATCATTTACATAAAAAATCATTTACGTTTAATAATTGAACTATTAAAAATTTTCTTTATTTAATTTTTATTGTTTTTACAGGATACTTAGTTTTAGCAAAAAAAAAAAAAAAAA